>JABWTJ010000249.1:694129-770373 GCA_016801875.1 Solanum sitiens
ACGTGGAGCTCGTGCTGGAGTAGCAGTGCCTGGGGGCACGTATTCTGGATCATGCTCATCATCAGAGCCTATCACCAATCGGGCAGACGGGGCGACAGATTTAGAATGCCCACGTGCGTAAATGCAATCTTGTTTAGGTGCCATGATAGGTAGTACCTGTAACGAATCATCATTAGTACTTGAAGGATGAAACATGACACAAAAAGAAATAAAAAATTGAGACAATAATACACAGAAACTCAAACCAGTGATAACAGCTCTGAAGTAGCAGTAGGGCACGACGGACCTGGTAACGGCCCGTCGTGCGTATGACGGACCATCATGCAGTCCGTCATGTAATACTTGGCAATATAAAGTATCAGAGGGAAAGTCTTAGACCGATATGACGGTTATGCAGGACGGACCGTCGTGGGTATGACGGTCCATCATATGTGTCCGTCAGTGGACACTTAGAAAAAGAGTTGAGACCCTTCGGACAGGGGTCTCTGACCGTCACGACGGTTGTGCAGGACGGACCATCGTGGGTGTGACGGTCCGTCACATGTGTTCGTCAGTGGACACTTAGAAAAAGTGTCGAGACCCTTAGGATAGGGGTCTCTGACCGTCACAATGGTTGTGCAGGACGGACCGTCGTGGGTATGACGGTCCGTCACATGTGTCCGTCAGTGAACACTTAGAAAAAGTGTTGAGACCCTTAGGACAGGGGTCTCTGACCGTCACAACGGTTGTGCAGGACGGACCGTCGTGGGTATGACGGTCCGTCACATGTGTCCGTCAGTGGACACTTAGAAAAAGTGTCGAGACCCTTAGGACAGGGGTCTCTGACCATCACAACGGTTGTGCAGGACGGACCGTCGTGGGTATGACGGTCCGTCACATGTGTCCGTCAGTGGACACTTAGAAAAAGTGTTGAGACCCTTAGGACAGGGGTCTCTGACCGTCACAACGGTTGTGCAGGACGGACCGTCGTGGGTATGACGGTCCGTCACATATGTACGTCAGTGGACACTTAGAAAAAGTGTTGAGACCCTTAGGATAGGGGTCTCTGACCGTCACGACGGTTGTGCAGGACGGACCATCGTGGGTATGACGGTCCGTCATCGGGTTGTCGTGCTGTCAAACAGAGACAGAACTGAGGGGTGCCAAATTTACCCCATGTGAGTCGAAACGACAATCCAACAATGTTCTAATACAGATTAGAACCCTAATAGACAAGTTTAAAGCCCTATCAAATTGGCAAGTTTAAATCCCTAATTTCTCTAGTATTGTCCAGGCATTTTGTGGAATTAAAGACCTAAGTTAGATAATATCTAGGCAAAAACAGAAACCTATATGCAATTTATAGGGAAAAACAGTAAAACAACTAAAAATAGTAAAGGGTAGAGTTTCAGGAATACATACCTTGGAAGAGGAGACAACAATGCACAATTTATGGCACTCAAGTTAGAAGACTAAGACTCACTGCAGCAGATTCCGACCAAGAGGGAAAATTTAGGGATGAAAAATGGGAGAAGATGGGGAATTTGGGAAGAGCGTGAAGTTGGAAGGGGAGAAAATGGAGGGAAGATTAAATGAAACTGATAATGAAGGGGTGGGGGGGTTTAAAACGTTTTAAACTTTTAAAATTCTTTAGCCGGGTCGGGTCGGGTAGCCGGGTAATGGCGTAACGAAACCCCGATGATGGTCCGTCGCAGTAGTGACGGTCCGTCACACGGTCCGTCGCAGTAGTGACAGTCCGTCACACGGTCCGTCTCCTGTGCCCTAATTCTTCAAAAATACAAGAGAGCGTACCTGGCACGACGGAGTCATGCGACGGTCCGTCGCAGTCGTGACGGTCCGTCGATGTATCCGTCAGTGACTGATGTAGAGTAACTTGTCTACAGAACTTCCTGAAGATGTGCTACCTGAAAATTTACAACCCATTAATAGAAAATGCTACTGTTACTAGAAAGAGAAAAAAAAAACTATAAAAGTGGTTAGATGATAACTATTGGGTTGCCTCCCAACCAGCGCCTGATTTAACGTCGCGGCACGACTGAGGACACTTGATTACTCAGACTTCATCAAGATGATATGCCTCAACCACCTTATTCGCCGATTCCGCATGACCAATATAGATTTTGAGACGTTGTCCGTTCACCTTAAACCGCACACCTTCCTTGTTTTCCAACTCAACTGCTCCATGAGGGAATAATTTGGTGATCAAGTACGGTCCAGTCCATTTAGACTTTAGCTTGCCCGGAAACAAGCGCAATCTAGAGTTGAATAAAAGCACCGAATCCCCAATCATAAACTCTCATTTCTCGATTTTTAGGTCATGGTACTTCTTCATCTTCTCTTTGTAGAGGGCTGAGCTTTCATAAGCCTTAAGGCGAAATTCATCGAGTTCATTTAACCCATTTAATCGTTGTTCTGCAGCTTCGTTCCAGTCCATTTTTAGCTTCTTCATAGCCCACATGGCTTTATGCTCTAATTCAACCGAAAGATGACATGCTTTCCCATATACTAGTTGGTATGGGGACATACCTATGGGAGTCTTATACGCTGTCCGGTAAGCCCAAAGAGCATCATCAAGCCTCCTTGACCAATCTGTTCTACTAGCGTTCACTGTTTTCGACAAAATCTGTTTGATTTCCCTATTTGATACTTCAACTTGCCCACTAGTTTGAGGATGGTAAGGAGTTGCCACATTATGGCGAACCCCATATTTCTCCAATAATCCCTTGAACAATTTGTTGCAAAAGTGGGATCCCCCATCACTAATAATTGCCCGTGGGGTACCAAATCGAGAAAATATATTCTTTTTCAAGAATGCAGTGACACTCTTCCCTTCATTGTTTGCGAGGGCGATAGCTTCCACCCACTTGGATACATAATCCACTGCTACTAAAATATACTTCATTCCATGAGAACTCACAAACGGACCCATAAAGTCAATACCCCAAACATCAAATAACTCAATTACAAGAATGGGGTTTAGAGGGAGCTCTTGCTTTCTTGAAATGCCGCCATCTCTTTGACATCTATCACATGCTTTGGCGAACTCATGAGCATCTTGATGAATAGTTGGCCAATAGTAACCACTTTGTAAGATCTTGTGAGCAGTCCGGACACCACTATGATGTCCACCAAAGGGTGAGGAATGGCATGCCTCTAAAATACTCAACATCTCGACTTCTGGCACACAACGCCGAATAAGCCCGTCAGCACAAGTCCTGTATCAGTATGGTTCATCCCAAAAGAATTTCTTCACATCGTACATGAACCTTTTCCTTTGATGAAAAGACAAGTCCGATGGAACAAGATCACTAGCTAGGTAGTTCGCAAAATCTGCAAACCACGGAATCAGGTCTTGTGAGGCAGCCAATACATGATCATCGGTGAATGTGTCATCAATATTAGTCTTATCCCCCAACTCTCTCATAGCTTCATCTTCTAAACGGGACAAGTGATCAGCAACTTGATTTTCGGTCCCTTTTCTATCCCTTACCTCAAAGTCAAATTCTTGCAGTAGTAATACCCAACGAATTAACCTTGGTTTCGCGTCCTTTTTCGCCATCAAATATCTCAGGGCTGAATGGTCAGTATGCACTATGACTCTAGTACCTAGCAAATAGGAGCAAAATTTTTCAAAAGCAAATACTACGGCAAGGAGCTCTTGTTCAGTGACTGTATAGTTCTTCTGAGCTTCATTGAGGGCTTTACTAGCATAGTAAATGGGATGAAGGATTTTGTCCCTTCTTTGTCCCAATACCACACCAAGGGCAACCCCACTCGCATCACACATTACCTCAAATGGACTGTTCCAATCTGGAGAAATAATGATAGGTGCAGATACCAGTTTTTCTTTGAGATCGCCGAATGCTTTCAGACAGGATTCATCAAAAGAAAACTTACAATCTTTCTCCAATAGTTTGCACAATGGATGTGCAATTTTCGAGAAATCTTTGATGAATCTCCTGTAAAAACCTACATGCCCAAGAAAGCTTCTCACACCTTTTACAGAGATAGGTGGAGGAAGTTTCTCTATCACCTCGACTTTGGCTCGATCAACTTCTATGCCCTTTTCTTAAATACGATGGCCCAAAACAATACCTTCTTTGACCATGAAGTGGCATTTTTCCCAATTGAGAACTAAATTGCAATCTTCACATCTCTTAAGAACCTCAGACAAATGGCTCAGACATTGCTCGAAAGATTCACCAACCACTGAAAAATCATCCATAAAGACCTCAATAGTATCTTCCACCATGTCGGAGAATATAGACATCATACATCTCTGAAATGTGGCGGGTGCATTGCACAACCCAAACGGCATTCTCTTGAACGCAAAGGTCCCATATGGACAGGTAAAAGTGGTCTTCTCTTGATCTTTTGGTGCAATAGAGATCTGATTATACCCTGAATAACCATCAATAAAACACTACCACCCTTTTCCGGCGAGTCTATCCAACATCTGATCCATGAAGGGCATGGGAAAATGGTCCTTTTCGGTCCATGCATTTAATTTCCGGTAATCCATACACACCCTCCATCCAGTCACCGGCCTCATTGGAACCAGTTCATTTTTTTCATTGGGGACCACAGTCATTCCCCCTTTCTTAGGTACACACTAAATAGGGCATACCCAACTACTATTGGCGATTGGATAAATTACTCCTGCATCCAACCACTTTATGATTTCCTTCTTCACGACCTCTTGCATAGGTGGATTTAAGCGTCTCTGGTGCTCAATACTTGGCTTATGATCGGGCATGAGTTGGATTTTATGAGAACAAATACCAGGAGGGATCCCAATAATGTCCGCAATGGTACACCCAATAGCTCTTTTGAACCTTTTTAGCACTTTGACCAAACTCTCAACTTGTTGTTCATTTAGATCTGATGCAATGATTACCGGTAATGTGTCACCGTTTCCTAAGAATTCATACCTTAGATGAGGTGGGAGAGCTTTTAGTTCTAGCTTTGGAGCTTCCTATATGGATGGTTTAGCGGGTGGAGACTCGCGATTCTTCATGTCTAGCTCATATTTCTTCGGTTTAAACCGGACATTACCACGATCAAGGGCAGCGATTAATGACATATATTCTTCAATGCCTTCATTATCAAGATTCATTATCACTGCCGCCAGTGCTTCTACACCTAGTCGTTCTTCTATTTGTGTCTTGGATGATTCACCAACTTTGTAGGATATGGCAGATACTGATTGGAGCTCACCACTCTGCCGCATGGACCTACAAATGTTGAAAGTCACTTCTTCATTGTTCAACTGAAATTTCATTTGCCCTTTTTCCATATAAACTAAAGCTCTACCCGTAGCAAGGAATGGCCTCCCAAGAATAATAGGCACCTCAAAATCGACTTCACAATCAAGAATGACAAAATCTGCTGGAAATATGAACGACTCCACTTTTACTAGCACATCATGGAGTATCCCTATAGGCCTTTTTACTGTTCGATCGGCCATCAGTAGCCGCATCGCAGTGGGCTTTGGGTCACCCAAACCCAACTTCTTGTAAATTGAGAGGGGCATGAGATTTATGCTTGCCCCCAGATCACATAATGCTTTCGCAAAATGTAATAACCCGATTGTATAAGGAATAGTAAATGCACCCGGATCTTCTTTCTTTTGCACTAAAGACCTTGTAGCAATAGCACTACAATGCTGCATTCTGTCATCATCCTCAAAAGTGACCGATCTTTTCTTTGTAACCAAATCTTTCATAAACTTGGCATAACCAGGCATTTGTTCAAGAGCTTCTACCAAAGGAATATTGATAGAAAGTTGCTTCAACATTGTTATAAAATGCCGATATTTGTCATCCTCGGTCTTTTTCACTAATCTTTGAGGAAAGGGGGGTGGAGGTCTAGGCATGGGAGTTACCTTTTTAGGCACTTCAGCAACTTTCTCAGTGTTATCTTCTACTTCATCACTAACCTCTACCACTTCATCATTATTCATCACCTTTTCCACAATAGACGGCCTAGGTGGGTCAATAGTTTGTTTACCCCCACGAGTAGTAATTACCATACAGTGTCCATCATTTTTCAGATTTTGGACAGTGTTGCTAGGAAGAGTGCCCGGTTGCCGTGTGTTCATAGTTGCAGATAATTGAGCCATTTGCAATTCAAGCTGCTTTATTGATATGGCATGTGTATCAACTTTCTGTCCAATACTTGTTACATCACTCCTTAACTCTTTGGTGTGCTCATCACTAGCATCGAACCTCCTCATCATCTTGTGCAACATATCCTCAACTCGCGCCATACTACCTCCACCATCCCTAGGAGCAACTTCACGATTTTGAGGAGGAACATAGGGCCCACTCCTCTCATTTATGTTATCATAGTTACCCCTGTTGAAGTTGTTGTCACGGTTGTAATTTCAATCACGAACATAATTACCCTCGCGGTTGTAGTTACCATAGTTCCGACCTTGATTTCCTTGACCTTGGCGCCAATTCTCCTGATTGGAGCCTTGGGCATTTGGTCGGAAACCCCCCGTCTGATATTTACTGCATAAGAATCTTCCTCATAATAATATTCATCAGTTGGTGGTGGTGGTTTAGACAAGTAGTTCACTGCGTTTATCTTTTCTCCACCCCCAGTGACATGTTTTAACACTAACCCAAGCTCAGTTCTCATCTGTGCCATCTCTTCACGAATCTCATCTGTGGCTGGATTGTGTGTGGATTGCACTGCAAAAGTATTTCTCCCAGTATCTGTCTTCCTAGTACTCCATGCTTTATTATTCCGGGAGATTTTCTCTAATTTTTCGGCAATTTCAGCATAAGGACACTCCCCATAAGAACCACCTGCTATAGTATCCAATACCGCTTTATTATTATCATCCTGTCCCCGGTAGAAGTATTCTTTAAGTGACTCATCATCTATGCGGTGATTGGGGACACTTCGCAGAAATGAAGTGAACCTATCCCAAGAACTACTAACTGACTCTCCTGGTAGTGCCACAAAGTTGTTAACTCTGTCTTTGTGATTTAGTTTCTTGGAGACCGGATAGTAACGTGCTAAGAAAATGTCCCTCAGTTGGTTCCAAGTGAAAATTGAGTTATAAGGGAGCTCAGTGAACCAAATGGCAGCCTCTCCCGTCAGTGAGAGAGGAAATACTCTTAGCCCTATTACATCCAAATTCAAATCAGGCCTCCCTACACAGCTTTTACACACTGCCCTCACCTTAGCTATATGGGCATGTGGGTCCTTAGACGGTAGTCCTGAAAACAAACCTCTAGCCGTGAGCATTTGCATTAGACTACTAGTGACTACAAAGGTGTGACCTTCTGGTAGAGGGGGCAAGACAAGTGGCCCATCAGAATCTGCAATATTGTCATACCCTCTGTAGTATTCTTGAGGACGTGGAGCGGGATTATGTCCCCTTTGTGCACCATGATCAGGATCATCAGGTAATAATTGACCATGAGCATCAACCGGAGCTGGGATGTTCAGGTTTGGATCATCATCATTTATACCCAAGTTTCGATTTATTTTGCGTAGTGTACGCTCTAACTCGTGATCGTAGGGAAACAAGGGTTCTCTTCCTCTTCGTGTATTTGGCATACAAGGACGTCAAACCTGGCAAAATCAAAAACACCAGAAAAAGTAAAATAAGGAAAATATTGACTAAATTTTAGTAATAAATTTAAGTTAATCTAAAAGCTACTTTCCCCGGCAGCGGCGCCAAAATTTGATACGCTCAAACTTACTTCTCAAATAAGAAGTAAAGCGATCGTATCAAGTAAAGAACCAACTAATGAGGTTGGGATCGATTTCACAAGGAAAATAGTTCAGACTTAACTTTATTGTATTATTACTATTATTTAGCCAACTGTTTTCCAAAAAAAACTAAAAGACAAAAAGGGGGGTTTTAATTCTAAATTAATGAAAATGATTAAATAAATAAGATCGAACAACTAACAAATTCAACTTTCGAAGTTTAATCAAATTGTAAAAGTAACTAGGATTTTAGTGTTCCCCACAGGTTCCTAACTTGGTAAATCTAACTTTAACATTTCTATCCTGATATCTTGCATGTAAAGTGATAAGTTATGTATCTCTAAATCCTTGGTCCGGCATCTAGAGAATTTCACTCCGCACCTTGGTCCGGCTACGTGTGTTGCTATACTAACCCTTATCTTTACCTCATATTAAACATCGTATTCGGTATTTGACTTAGCTATTAACTCGTACCAACCAATACTAGTCTATTAGATAATATACACTAAATCTATGTTGATAATTCTTTTCCTATTATCTACCTCCTTGGTCCGGCAAGTAGCATTAAGGCGAGTTCTAACGTTGGCCACTGTTAAAAAGAATTCTAAACGAAAGAATTATCAATACATGCAAGACACCACTCTAGAAATTGTTATTGAAGTTAGATTAGTACCTTGTTATTCACCCATGGTTCCCACAACCCTAGCTATGAGGTTTAGTTACCCATGTTCGTAATTACACAATTCATATCGTTAATGGAAGAGTTAATGTACTTACTTTTATGAAAACGAATAATTTCCTAGAATTTAACTTGATTAATCAACGAAATCCACAACAATCAATTCCCGAAAAATATCTTAATTCCCAAAATCGAGAGTTTAATAATATAATCGAAGAACTATAAACTAAAAATTATCCAGAAAATCTAACCCCAAAAACGAGGTTTTTCCAACTATTTATAAGAAAAACAAAAACCTAATCAAATAAGGATTCTATTTACTAAAAATCTGTCCAAATGCGTCTGAGTCGACGGACCACGTGACGGACCATCATGGACACGACGGACCGTCATAGCCTCCGTCGTCCCATACTTCACATCTTCTCATGTTGCTTTCTTCATTCCCCTCGACGGACAGGTATGACGGACCGTTGCAAGCACGACGGCCCGTCGAGGGTCTTCGTTCCAAAACACTTGAACTTTGGAATTTTGGGTACTGGGATTACTCTCTGATAATTACGACGAACATGCAGGATGGACCGTCGTAGCTGTGACGGTCCGTCACAAACTTCCGTAATCCCACACTTGGTCAGACTTCCCCAAATTTCCTTCAGCAACTTCTTCCTTCACTACGATGCCACCTACGGACCGTCACAGCCGCGACGGACCATCATAGGCTCCGTAGGTGATCTCTTCTGCAATTCTTTCTCAAAAACTCCCGCGTTCTTCCTTAGACAGATTTTCTGCAAACAAAGAGAAACTTATATCAAAATCAACACAAAAAGGCTCTCGACACACACTAAACTTAAGGAAAAAGTATTAGAAATACCGTGAAACCACGGTACATCAGGGTTATCCCATTTTTAACAAACTTAATATACAAAAAAAAAACAGATAAACCTCCTAGGGTCAGGTTAGGACGAGGGGTGAATTTCCCATTCACCCCTAAATGAAACAGTCCGCTTGGCAGTGATTTTGCAGGCTGCATCGACGGTTCCATCGACGGCTAGTAGTCCCAACTACGGTTCATTCTTGGCCACCTCTGTTTGGGTCTGAGGCTGGTATTTGACTGAGCCTTCTCCATGATAAGTGTGGGATGACTCCTCCCCATCAACGGGCGTCACCACACATACGGGGCGTCGATTGAGGGTCTTAGGTAGACATCCAAGGCAGTGTCTAGGCATACTTTCGGTCCTCCTTGAGGGCCTTTTGCGGGGCCCTTGGTGAGTTGTGCCCGGATATTTCAAACGTAAATACACACCTTAAAATATTAAAGACCTCCAATACCAGTTTCACCCAAACAAACACTCGCAACACATTCAAACATGCTAGGCACACTCACGTCACACATGCACGTCTCAAGGTCTAACTTTCAAACGTCTTTGACGTTCGTGGACGTTTGATTTCCAAATGAATTAAAATCAATCATACATACTTTAAAACATTTAATTAACATATTAACAAGATTATAAGCACATGTGAGTCTCTATACACCCTAACTCATTTTGGGGGTTTTACAATATCCTTCATTTGGGAATATTCGTCCTCAAATGACACTTGGAAAACTTTAATCATGACAAGGACTTCAACGAATCATACATCAGATCACAATATGCATAACATCATCAAATAGAAGTGAATGCAACAATGTTACAAGGAACACAAACTTCAAACCATTTAGCACTCAATGCAACACAAGCAAGCAAAACTTTTATTCACTCACTCTTTAATGCATCAAACACATAGGCTCTTGTCATGTTCATAGGAGGAACATCCTTATCCTAATCATAACATGGTATTTACGTTTCAATTCATTAAGAGCTCATTATGCAACCACATTTAAGTAACACTTAGGCAGATTTAACATCACTCAAGAAGCAATTAGGCACTCATATTTCAATGCACATAGACTTGAGATAACTAAATCAACAAGGATCTTTATTAATTAGACGTAGTGACATGAAGGTCATACCCAATCATACCATGCTTATTTGTGTCCATTGAGGAATTTTCTTTTCCTCAACACACTTACATGTCTTGTGAGTCCATACCCAAGCAAGGAAAAAATGTCAATTCACTGTAAAAATGAGAATTTCTCAACATTTTAACCAAAGCATGCTTAAACTTTCTTCCTAGTAAAGTCAAAATGGTATTTCACACCACAAACATCACAACAATAGGAAGTCATTTCACTTAGTTTCAATTCCTAACATAACACTACCATTCCAAAACATGCATCATGTAGGGAAAACATTAAAATTTATAAGCACACACAAGGACAATGGCTAAACATACCTTCACTTTGCAAGAATGAGCATAAATTCATAGTTCCCAAATCATAAAAGTCACATAACTCGCATAACACTTAGACTTCATAGTGAGAAACATTGAACTCGCATAACACTATCTACATAAACTCATAAGCGTTCACAACAACCATCTAATATCAAGATAATCAAATAAAAGACCTAGTCAATATCTGTATAAAATATAGAGTTGCCAAAATGGAACCAATACAATATCTGAAAATAATTGGGAAAGAAACACTAGTGGAACATACTCCACTAGCTAATGTCTACGTCTAATGCTAGAATAAAATAGTAAGCATCCTCGAAAGCATGAGGGCCTACCAAATTCGGATTAAAGCTCTACGTCCGGATAACTTCAGCGTCGATTCGTAAGTTTTAGCATCCAGCTGCACCTGCACCTAAAAGTAGAGAGTTGTATGGAATTAGTACACACTTGTACTAAGTATGGGTATATGCAAGTACACACCAAGGACATGTATGATTTAGAATATCTCTCTCCTAACGATATTGTCACGACCGGAATCTAGACCCCAGACGAGATCGGCGTCGTTGACCTCTCAGAGTTCGCAGACAAGCCTACTTACATTATTCTTACTTCATCTAGGTTAATTTTAGCGAAAAAATTGAACTTTTTGTTTTCTTATTTCATGCTAAACATTTTAAACTTAACATCATGGGCGTTCACAAATCAACCATCTAATAAAGAGATAATCAAATGAAAGAAATAGTGCAATACTGTGATAAATGTATAATTGTCAAAATGGCACCAATACAGTGTCTGAAATAAAAACGAAAAGAAACACTAGTGGAACATGCTCCACTAGCTAAAGCCTATATCTAAGCTAGATAGTAACGGTAGACATCCTCGAAAGCATGAGGGCCTACCAAGTCCGGATGAAAGCTCCACGTCTGGATAGCTGCAACGTCAACCTGTACGCTCTAGCGTCCACCTGTGCCTGCACCTAAAAATATAGAGTTGTATGGGATTAGTACATAGTTGTACTAAGTATGGGTATATACAAGCACACACCAAGGACATGCATGAGAAAGGATAGATCTTTCCTAACAACATGATTATGGAAAGTCAAGTCGGTGGACTTCCCAAATTGGGATTAGGAAAGTTAGTGAACTTTCCAAATTTGGATTAGGAAAGTCAGTGAGCTTTCTAAATTTGGATTAGGAAAGTCATGCCATGAGAGTAACATGCATCATCATACTTATCATATTGCACACAACACATAACATCTTACACATAGCACATATCATATAGCATACATCACATAACATCTTTTATAACATTCATTCATATGCCATGAGACCTTGGAATCATGGACTTGGCATTAAGACTTTCCAAAATGAGGGCTCAACATATGGGACCTCAACTAGGGAGTCTTCATTAGCAAACACAGAGTCTGCTTCATTCATTCATACGTACTTTATTTCAGTTCGTTCATAGGCTAGTCTGAACACCACCTATACCTAGAATGTAGTTTAAGACTTTCACCTGGTTTGCTGTGCAATGATCAAGAATAACCTAGTGTCATTACTTGAGTCTATCTCACCTCTTGATTATCCTAACCTAACACCTTTGGTATCATTCATATCATTATGTGCATCATTTGAGGCTGGCCTCATTCATTCATTGCGAACTTTAACTTTAACCGACATAGATCATGTGAGCATCATGAAATCCAGTGTCTCCCCCACACCGAAAAGAGGTGGAATCACCGGCCAAGGTGACCCAAAACATGCTAGCGTACATGGGAATTTAACCCGGCCAGATCCCTATATTGGCAGTATAAGTTCGAAGACCAGGAGATATAAGGATACCCATACCCGGCAAGCCGGACAGTCTCATCTCATGAGAGTTACGTGAACCTCCGCCCTTCTCGAGAGAAGGCATGACCGCTCATAGCTAGTATATCGGTGCTCAGTATAAAGTTCCATTACATTCAACTCATATGTCATGGAAGCTGGCTTCTAGTATGAGGACATCATATCTCAATAGATGATTTCTCATCTCATCATTAGTATTAAGTGTGTTAATCTCAATACTTTCATTAAAGTGTTCATAGAGACTGGTCTCTTCATTAACTTTACACTTTCATAGGTAAGTACGTTTTGGTAACATTTACTTAGGCTCATTTGAGATTGCTCTCATCTTTTACATTAGCCTCATATCATGTTGTCACCACTTTCATTAACATTAGCACATTTGCTCTTCATAATTACTCACCCCATTTTACGTGAATGTTCATTTCATCATATGCCAATGCACTTGGCCATTTGTGTGTTTCACACTCTTACTTAACCCTTCTAGGGTTTCATCATTTCATTACATAATAATTATTTCATCGTATGCCAATGCACTTGGCCATTTAGTGTGTTTTACACTCATACTTAACCCTTCTAGGGTTACTTCATTTCATTACATATATCTTAGGTTCACTTATTTTTAAACATATGCTAGACTTATGGGTCTATACATACAAGCCATGAGGCTTCATTCATAGTTCGTTAAGTGACTCATATCTTCCTAAGATTATGTAGTACAAGAATTATGTATCTTGTATGTATGCCAAAATCTTGATTTTGATCAAAGTAGATGACATTATTCTTGAACATTTAATTAACGTATGACCTATGTATCAATACGGAAATTTGGGCAAGGGAACCCAAGTTCGAACCACTTGGACAATACTTACATTTTTCCTTGACTTTATTTTTAGTCTTCATGACATTGGGACCCTAGATCGAGCCCCAACATCAACATTCTATCTTTATTTTTCTCCTTGGGTTTTACCTTTATTTAGCCGAAGGGTTTTGGGATCGAACCCCCACAACCCCTTTTATTTTTCTTTTAAAATTTTGTTGTCCCATTTCGCCTAGACCAAGAGGTTGTGGGATCAAACCCCCACAACCTCTTTTTATTTTAGTCTTTATTTCGCTGGAATTGGGAGGTTGTGGGTTCAAACCCCCACAACCTCCTTATTTTATTTTTAATTTTGCTAGGGGCTGTGATGTTGTGGGTTCGAACCCCCACAGCCTCCTTATTTTTATTTTTAATTAAAATTTACTTAGCTAGGCATTTGGCAGTGAGGTTGTGGGATCGATCCCAATAGCCTCACTTTATTTTCTTATTTAATTCGCCGTTCTCCTTTCCAGCCTTGAGGTCGTGGGTTCGATTCCCATGCCTCAAATTTCCTTTTCTTTAATTTTCTTCTTTCATTCGCTGCTTGGAGGTCGTGGGTTCGATCCCACGCCTCCCATTTATTTATTTAAATTGTTGCTCTATCTTTTCCCTACCAGTAGACCCCAATTCGAATCCCCCTAACCCCTTTTTCTTTTCTTGTGAATTAAAGGTGCCACACGGGTGAGGTCACAGGTTCGAATCCTGGTGGCCTCATCCCTTTAAAATCAATTAATTTTCCAGATTCCCCTTCTATATTTTACCCTAAACTAAACTTATATTTTTGGCTGTAAACTTAATCATTTTCTTAACTTATTTTCATCAATATTTCCAATTGAAAACTTGGGAAGATTCATGGATCGTTTAACACTTTTTAGGTATATTTCATGGATTCGTTTAGCCAAACTATTGACACTCCAATCAGCCCCACTTCCATTTTAATAAACATCACGATTTACATAGGTTTATACACGTAAAATGACAACCAAAATGTTATCAAACTTGAAGCCTAAATCGAAATCTCATTCACAGTACATTCACAATAACCTTTTCACACTTACACACACTTGCACAAACTTTCGAATACATGGTTGTCTTTCCTACGATTTCAAGTATACAATCAAAATCATGTTCATCACGAAATCATAACATACCTAAATCTACAAGCAATCATACCCAACCTACGATTCATTGGGAGCTAGTGACAGGGGCATGCAAAAGGGGAAACAAATCCTAGTTTTCGAATGAACAATATGAACCTTAAGGGGTCTCTTGGGAAAGGGACCAAGAGAGAAGAAAACCCATACCTCATTTTGATGTTCAAAACATGAAGTTTCTGCCCAAAAACTCCACTCAATAACTCGTCTAAGCCTCCTCAATATCAACTCCACTCGAATGACAACCTCCCTTAGCCTAGTGTGCGATTAGCGTTAGTTTTCTTGTGATTTCGTGTGAGTTCTTCAAGTGTGAAGAACTTGGTTTATTTTTCTGATTTTGTATCTTATTTTGGCAGAGAAATGTCGTGTGAAAGAATGGGAGAGATTGAGCGTGAGAGTTGAGAGATAGACGTGACAGAGTGGGAGTTATATTAGGCTTAGGAGTCTAGTTTAGGACTTAGTCAAATAAGGTTTAGTTAATTAATAAAAATCTGATTTTTATTTTATTTTAAATCAGCTAATGAATAATAATTATTAATTAATTACATTAATTCAATAGCTTAAATAAAAATCACATAAATTCATTGCTTCCACCTAGGTTCGAACCCGGGTGGAGCAAGACTTAACTTCAAGAGCTCAATTTCGGCTCTCTCTCCCCAATTTGCCCCTCCACCTTATTAAATAAATAACTAATTATATATTTAGGGTAATTACGATACTACCCTTATCTAGGAAAAAGACCATTTTACCCCTAGACCCTTCAAACCTAAGATTTCCTCTTTTTAAGTCCGGTAAAGACTTCTTCGAGTAAATCTTCATATTCAACAGCCCTACATGGTTGGACCCAACCTTTACAAGCTCAACTAACTCCCCAAGTTAGTTGGCTTGACTGTAGCAAGGGTTCCGAGGTCTTGTTCTACGCGCATCAATCCGTGTGAACCCTGGTCTAATCGTAGGCATTCTTGACACATTAAGCATTTCTTATCTTATTCATTTTTAGGGTTGTTACATTATACCCCCCTTAGGAACATTCATCCCCGAATGACACTACCACTATATAGCGTAATGCCAGTCAGATCATAACATAATCACTATGCACAGTCAAGCAATAACAATAAAATATGGAGAGATAAGGAAACTTAGACTTAAGAGTAAGAAGTCTAACCTCAAGAGCTGAAAAGACGAGGGTAACGGGATCTCATGTCGGCCTCAGCCTCCCACGTAGCACCCTCACCAAGATGATTTCTCCACAATACCTTCACTGTGGTAATCTCTTTGTTCCTCAGCTGCTTGATCTGTCTGTCTAAGATCTCAACAGGTACCTCCTCATAGGACAAGTCTTCATCGACCCCCAAACCTTCCACAGGTAGAATTGATGCTGGATCACCTAGGCACTTCTTTAACATGGATACATGAAAGACTGGATGGACAGAAGCTAGCTCCGCAGGCAATGCCAACTCATAGGTCACCTCACCCACACGTTGTAGGATCTCGTATGGCCCAACATACCTCGGACTCAACTTCCCCTTCTTGCCAAACCTCATCACCCCCTTCATAGGTGATATCTTCATATAGACCTGGTCACCAACATCAAACTCTAAGGGCCATTTTCTGTTATCTGCATATGACTTCTGCTGACTGTAAGCAGTAGCCAACCTGTCCCTAATCACTCTGACCTTCTCTAAGGCCTCATGAATGATCTATGGACCCAAAATGGATGACTCTCCAACCTCGAACCACCCAACTAGAGATCTACACCTCCTACCATACAATTCCTCAAACGGTGTCATCCCAATGCTGCAGTGATAGTTATTATTATACGAGAACTCTATCAAAGGCAGATGGTCATCCCAGCTACCCCTGAAGTCAATCACACACGCTCTCAACATGTCCTCCAATGTCTGAATGGTGCGCTCTGCCTGTCCATCAGTCTGAGGATGAAAGGCACTACTAAGCTTTACCTGCGTGCCCAAGCTTTTCTGGAAAGATCTCCAGAAATGTGAAGTAAACTGAGCTCCTCTATCTGAAATGATAGACAAAGGAATCCCATGCCATCTCACAATCTCATCAATGTAGAGTCTCGCATAATCCTCAGCTCTGTAAGTAGACTTCACAGGGATAAAGTGGGCACACTTAGTCAATCTGTCCACAATAACCCATATGGAGTCATGCTGCCTCCTAGTCCTCGGAAGACCAACCACGAAGTCCATATTAATGGCCTCCCACTTCCAAGTCAAAACCTCAATAATCTGAGTCAGACCGCCAGGCTTAAGATGTTCTGCCTTAACCTGCTGACAATTAGGACACTTGGCCACATATTCTGCAATGTCCTTCTTCATGCCATCCCACCAATAAATCTGCTTAAGATCATGATACATCTTGGTGGAACCTGGATGTATGGAATATCTGGAACATGGGCCTCTGCAACAATCCTGGTCCGCAAATCATCCACATCTGGTACACGCAACCTGTCCTGATACCTAAGTATGCCATCACCTCCCAAAGCGAAAGACTCATTCATTTTTATTAACACTGAGTCCTTCAGCTCCATCAACACAAGATCTAGATGCTGACCCTTCTTCACTTCAACTACCAAGGATGATTCAGAACTAGGATGAACTGAAACACCCCCACTAGTAGAGTCAACCAATCGCACACCCAGTCTGGCCAGTTTGTGTACATCTTTCACCAAATTCTTCTTCTCATCCTCAACGTGTACTGTACTTCCCATGCTCATCCTTCTCAAAGCATCATCTACAACATTAGCCTTACTTGGATGGTAGTGAACATTCATGTCATAATCCTTCAACAGCTCCAACCATCTCCGCTGACGTAGATTCAACTCCCTCTGTGTGAACACGTACTGGAGACTCTTGTGTACTGTGAATACATCCACATGCACTCCATATAATTAGTGCCTCCACAGCTTCAGTGCCACCACAGCTGCCAACTCCAGGTCATGGGTGGGATAATTCTTCTCATGAACCTTGAGCTGTCTGGACGCATAAGCTATCATCTTACCAACCTGCATAAGAACACAACCCTAACCAACCCTAGATGCATCACAATAAACAGTGTAATTCTCACCACACTTAGGCAAAGTAAGCACCGGGGCTGAAGTGAGTCTGTCCTTGAGCTCCTGGAATCTCTTCTCACGAGTCTTCGTCCATTCAAACTTGGCTTTCTTCTTAGTCAAAGCTGTCAATGGGGCAGCAATGGAAGAAAAGCCCTCCATAAACCTGCGGTAGTAACCAGTCAATCCTAGAAAGCTACGGATGTCAGTGGGAGTAAGAAGGTTTGGCCAGTTCTTCACATCCTCAGTCTTCCTGGGATCCACCTCCACGCCCTGATCGGACACAACATAATCCAGGAAGGTCACTGATCTAAGCCAAAATTCACACTTGCTGAATTTGGCATACAGCTGATGTTGTCTAAGTACCTGCATGGTTAGTCTCAAATGTTGTTCATGCTCTTCCTTGGTTCTAGAGTAGATGAGAATGTCATCAATGAATACTATGACGAAAGATTCAAGGTATTCACGGAAAACTCGGTTCATGAGGTCCATAAATGCAGCAGGTGCATTTGTAAGACCAAATGACATGACTAAGAACTCATAATGACCATAACGGGTACGAAAGTCTATCTTTGGGATATCCCCATCCCTAACCCTAAGTTGATGATACCCTGAACGAAGATCAATCTTAGAGAATAAACTAGACCCTTAGAGTTGATCGAACAAATCATCTATTCTGGGAAGTGGATACTTATTATTTATAGTGACTTTGTTGAGCTGCCGATGATCGATACACATTCTAAGGGTTCCATCTTTCTTTTTCACAAACAACACATGAGCGCCCCAAGGGGATATGCTCGGCTGAATGAAACCCTTATCAGTGAGATCTTTTAACTGCAGCTTCAACTCTTTGAGTTTAGCTGGAGCCATTCTATAAGGAGGAATTGAAATTGGTTTAGTATCGGGTTCTAAGTCGATACCAAAATCAATCTCTCGAGGGGGAGGGACTCCAGGCAAATCATCACGAAATACATCTAGGAACTCATTCAGTATAGGCACTGAGTCTATGGAAGGAAAGTCATGATCTAAATCATTAACACTCACAAGATGACACAACAACCCCTTGGACATCATTTTATTGGCCTTAAGGTTCGAAATCAAGAGGTTAGGACGACTCGAGTTGTACCCCTCCCAGACTAGCTCCTCTTCATCAGGGAAACGAAATCTTACCACTCTACTACGACAATCCAAACAAGAATAACAACTGTGAATCTAGTCCATGCTAAGAATAGCATCAAAATCATGCATGGGTAACTCAACCAAGTCTGCACACATAGTCTTACCACTTACAACTATTGGGCAATCCTTGTATACTCTATCAGTTCTTACATTTTCTCCTAAAGGTGTACTAACCACTATAGGATCATGCAGAACTTCAGGCAATTTCTCAAAACTGAGAGCAAGTAAAGGAGTTACAAAGGAAAGCGTAGACCTTGGATCAAGTAAAGCGTAAACAGAAGTTGAGAATACTTGCAGCATACCTGTGACCATATCAGCGGACTTCGCCTGCTCCTCCCTGCCCTTCAGGGCATAAAACCTGTTCCTCTTAGGAGACTCGGTTGCTGCTGCACCCTGTGGATTAGTCCTAGGCTGAGCATTACCTCCAGCCTGACCTCTATTCTGTGGGCAGTCTCTAATCATGTGCCCACTCTTACCGCAACCGAAGCAGGCATTAGTGCCCTATCTGCACTCTCCACTGTGAGCAAGGCCACACTTAGCACAGTTATTTTTGGGATGCTGCATCTAACCTCCATTGCCCTTCTTGGGCTAAGGTCTGCCTCCTCTAGGTGTTGTAATCCTCTGAGAATTAGAGTTCCCAGAACTCTGTTGCCCCTTCTTGAACCTGGGCTGCTCACGGATGCCAAAATTGTTTCTGTGGCATCCATGGCTGGGACCTGCCTGATCTTGAGGTTTAGGCCTCCTAGTATCATGAATACCCCTCTTTTTGCGGCTGTCCTCTACCTGCTGGACATGCACCATCAACCTGGAGAGGTCCATATTATCATGGAGCATCGCAGACCGACACTCCTCATCCAGATCTTCATTGATTCCTGTGAGGAACCTGCTCATCTCCTCCCTGCTGTTAGATACAAGGGAAGTAGCATACCTGGATAATTTAACAAACTTCAGTACTCATCTCATCCTTGATGTTCGATACTAAGGAAAGTAGCATACCTGGATAGTTTAACAAACTTCAGGGAATACTCCCTAACTGTCATAGATCCCTGCTTAAGGTTGATAAACTCCTCAACCTTTGCCTCCCTCATCTCCCTGGGAAAGAATCTCTCTAGGAAGGCTATCTTAAACAGCTCCCAAATAACTGTAACTCTGCCCAAAGGTCGGCTATCCTGCCACATCTTGCACCAAGTCTGTGTAACATACTTGAGCTGATAGGAAGCCAGCTCAGCCTTCTCAGTATCTGTGGCCCCCATAGCCACCAGAATCTTATTCACCTCGTCCACAAACTCCTGGGGATCCTCTGAAGTCTTGGACCTTCTAAAAATAGGAGGATTCATCCTCGTGAAATGTCTCAGCCTGTCAGCCATTCTACGAACCGGTGGGTTCTCCCTCTGAACAGTTTGTCGGTTGACCTGGTCAGTCAGCTAGAAATGCCCGTACCTCCGCATCAGTCAACCCAGCTAGGTTAACCGGCATAGCCACTCCTTCAGCTGGAGCCTGGGTGGAATCTGGTTGTCCCCAGCAGCTGCTCCTCCTCTCCTCTGACCAACGTTCCTCCTAGTATTCATTCTCTAAAAACAATAAGAATTGATGTTATACACGCTTATAACACCAAGAAATCAGACATTAGGAAAAGCACGATAAGATCAGAAGAAGGGAAATTTTCCTACGCATCATGCAGTCTCTAATCAGGATAGTGGTGCACTTCACTACCATGACTTAGAAACTACTCAATGTGGTTGATGTGAACTCATTATTCTCGTAATTTAACCTAGTGCTCTGATACCAACTTTGTCACGATCAAAATCTAGACCCCAGACGAGACCGGCGTCGTTGACCTCTCAGAGGTCGCAGACAAGCCTACTTACGTCATTCTTACTTCATCTAGGTTAATTTTAGTGGAAAATTCTAACTTTTTGTTTTCTTATTTCATGCTAAGCATTTTAAACTTAACATTTTGGGCGTTCACAAATCAACCATCTAATATAGAGGTAATCAAGTGAAAGAAACAGTGTAATACTGTAATAAATGTATAATTGCCAAAATGGCACCAATACAGTGTTTGAAATAAAAATGGAAAGAAACACTAGTCGAACATGCTCCACTAGCTAAAGCCTATATCTAAGATAGATAGTAACGGTAGACATCCTCGAAAGCATGAGGGCCTACCAAGTCCGGATGAAAGCTCCACGTCCGGATAGCTGCAACGTAAACCTGTACGATCTAGCGTCCACCTTTGCCAGCACGTAAAAATATAGAGTTGTATGGGATTAGTACACACTTGTACTAAGTATGGGTATATGCAAGCACACACCAAGGACATGCATGAGATAGGATAGCTCTTTCCTAACAACATGATTATGGAAAGTCAAGTCACTGGACTTGCCAAATTGGGATTAGGAAAGTTAGCGAACTTTCCAAATTTAGATTAGGAAAGTTACTGAGCTTTCAAAATTTGGATTAGGAAAGTCATGCCATGAGAGTAACATGCATCATCATACTTATCATATTACACACAACACATAACATCTTACACATAGCACATATCATATAGCATACAACACATAACATCTTTTATAACATTCATTCATATGCCATGAGACCTTGGAATCATGGACTTGGCATTAAGACTTTCCAAAATGAGGGCTCAACATATGGGACCTCAACTAGGGAGTCTTTATTAGCAAACACAGAGTCTGCTTCATTCATTCATACGTACTTCATTTCATTTCATTCATAGGCTAGTGTGAACACCAGTTATACCTAGGATGTAGGTTAAGACTTTCATCGAGTTTGTTGTGCAATGATAAAGAATAACCTACTGTCATTACTTGAGTCTAGCTCACCTTTTGATTATCCTAACCTAACACCTTTGGTATCATTCATTTAATTATGTGCATCATTTGAGGTTGGCCTCATTCATTCATTGGGAACTTTAACTTTAACCGACATAGATCAATTGAGCATCATGAATTCCAGTGTCTCCCCCACACCTTAAAGAGGTGGAATCACCGACCAAGGTGACCCAAAACTTGCTAGCGTACATGGGAATTTAACCCCTCCAGATCCCTATATTGGCAGTATAGGTTCGAAGACCAGGAGATATAAGGAGACCCATACTCGACAAGCCGAACAGTCTCATCTCATGAGAGTTACGTGAACCTCCGCCCTTCCCGAGAGAAGGCATCACCGCTCATAGCTAGTCTATCGGTGCTCAGTATAAAGTTCCATTACATTCAACTCATACGTCAAGGAAGCTGGCTTCTAGTATGAGGACATCATAGCTCAATAGATGATTTCTCATCTCATCATTAGTATTAAGTGTGTTAATCTCAATACTTTCATTAGAGTGTTCATAGAGACTGGTCTCTTCATTAACTTTACACTCTCATAAGTGAGTACGTTTTGGTAATATTTACTTAGGCTCATTTGAGATTGCTCTCATATTTTACATTAGCCTCATATCATGTTGTCACCACATTCATTAACATTAGGACATTTTCTCTTCATAATTACTCACCCCATTTTACGTGAATGATCATTTTATCATATGCCAATGCACTTGGCCATTTGTGTGTTTCACACTCTTACTTAACCCTTCTAGGGTTTCATTATTTCATTACATAATAATCATTCCATCGTATGCCAATGCACTTGGCCATTTAGTGTATTTTACACTCGTACTTAACCCTTCTAGGGTTACTTCATTTCATTACATACATCTTAAGTTCACTTATTTTCAAACGTATGATAGACTTATGGGTCTATACGTACAATCCATGAGGCTTCATTCATAGTTCGTTGAGTGACTCATATCTTCCTAAGATTATGTAGTACAAGAATTATGTATCTTGTATGTATGCCAAAATCTTGATTTTGATCTAAGTAGATGACATTATTCTTGAACATTTAATTGACGTATGACTTATGTATCAATACGGAAATTTGGGAAAGGGAACCCAAGTTCGAACCACTTGGACAATACATACATTTGTCCTTGACTTTATTTTTAGTCTTCATGACATTGGGACCCTAGATCGAGCCCCAACATCAACATTCTATCTTTATTTTTCTCCTTGGGTTTTACCTTTATTTAGCCGAAGGGTTGTGGGATCGAACCCCCACAACCCCTTTTATTTTTCTTTTAAAATTTTGTTGTCCCATTTCGCCTAGACCAAGAGGTTGTGGGATCAAACCCCCACATCCTCTTTTTATTTTAGTGTTTATTTCGCTGGAATTGGGAGGTTGTGGGTTCGAACCCCCACAACCTCCTTATTTTATTTTTAATTTCGCTAGGGGCTGTGAGGTTGTGGGTTCGAACCCCCACAGCCTCCTTATTTTTATTTTTAATTAAAATTTACTTAGCTAGGCATTTGGCAGTGAGGTTGTGGGGTCGAGCCCCCACAGACTCACTTTATTTTCTTATTTAATTCGCCCTTCTCCTTTCCATCCTTGAGGTCGTGGGTTCAATTCCCACACCTCACATTTCCTTTTCTTTAATTTTCTTCTTTCATTCGCTGCCTGGAGGTCGTGGGTTCGATTCCCACGCCTCCCATTTATTTATTTAAATATTTGCTCTCTCCTTTCCCAACCAGTAGACCCAAGTTCGAATCCCCCTAACCCCTTTATCTTTTCTTGCGAATTAAAGGTGCCACACGGGTGAGGTCACAGGTTCGAATCCTGGTGGCCTCATTCCTTTAAAATTAATTAATTTTCCAGATTTCCCTTCTATATTTTAGCCTAAACTAAACTTATATTTTTGGGTGTAAACTTAATCATTTTCTTAACTTATTTTCATCAATATTTCCACTTGAAAACTTGGGAAGATTCATGGATCGTTTAACACTTTTTGGTTGTATTTCATGGATTCGTTTAGCCAAACTACTGACACTCCAATTAGCCCCACTTCTATTTTAATGAACATCACGATTTACATAGGTTTATACACGTAAAATGACAACCAAAACATTATCAAACTTGAAGCCTAAATCGAAAGCTCATTCACAATACATTTACAGTAACCTTTTCACAATTACAAACACTTGCACAAACTTTCGAATACATGGTTGTCTTTCCTACTATTTCAAGTATACAATCAAAATCATGTTCATCACGAAATCATAACATACCTAAATCTACAAGCAATCATACCCAACCTACGATTCATTGGGAGCTAGTGACAGAGTTGAGAGATAGACGTGAGAGAGTGGGAGTTATATTAGGCTTAGGAGTCTAGTTTAGGACTTAGTCAAATAAGGTTTAGTTAATTAATAAAAATCTGATTTTTATTTTATTTTAAATCATCTAATGAATAATAATTATTAAGTAATTACATTAATTCAATAGCTTATATAAAAATCACATAAATTCATTGCTTCCACCTAGGTTCGAACCCGGGTGGAGCAAGACTTAACTTCAAGAGCTCAATTTCGGATCTCTCTCCTCAATTTACCCCTCCACCTTATTAAATAAATAACTAATTACATATTTAGGGTAATTATGATACTACCCTTAACCAGGAAAAAGACCATTTTACCCATAGACCCTTCAAACCTAAGATTTCCTCTTTTTAAGTCCGGTAAAGACTCCTTCGAGTAAATCTTCGTATTTGAGAGCCCTAAATGGTTGGACCCAACCTTTAAAAGCTCAACTAACTCCCCAACTTAGTTGCCTTGACTGTAGCAAGGGTTCCGAGGTCTGGTTCTACGCGCATCAATCCGTGTGAGCCCTAGTCTAATCGTAGGCATTCTTGACACATTAAGCATTTCTTATCTTATTCATTTTTAGGGTTGTTACAGATATGAGTTATGGAAAGTCAAGCCAGTGGACTTGCCAAAATCGGATTAGGAAAGTCATGCAATTAGAGTAACATGCATCATCATACGTATCATATTGCACACAGCACATAACATATTGCATATAGCACATAACATATTACATATAGCACATATAATAATTCATTTCATTCATTCATATGCCATGAGACCTTGGAATCATGGACATAACATTAGGACTTCCCAAAATGAGGGCTCAACATATGGGACCTCAACTAGGGAGACTTCTTTAGCAAACACAAAGTCTGTTTCATTCATTCATACGTATTTCATTTCATTTCATTCATAGGCTAGTGTAAACACCAGCTATACCTAGGATGTAGTTTAAGACTCTCATTGGGTTCACTGTGCAATGACTAAGAATGACCTAGTGTCATTACATAAGTCTAGTTCACCTCTTGATTATCCTATCCAAACACCTTTGGTATCGTTCATTTCATTGTGTGCATTATATGAGGCTGGCCTCATTCTTTCTTTGGGAACTTTAACTTTAACCGACATAGATCATGTGAGCTCCATGAAATCCTGTGTCTACCCCACACCGAAAAGAGGTGGAATCATCGGCCAAATTGAAACCAAAACATGCTAGCGTATATAGGGAATTGAACCCTGCTAGATCCCTATGTTGGCTGCATAGGTTCAAAGACTAGGAGATATAAGGAGACCCATACCCGTATGGACGGACAGTCTCATCTCGTGATAATTACACGAACCTCTGCCTTCTCGAAAGAAGGAATCGCCACTCATAGCTAGCCTATCGGTGCTCAGTATAAAGTTCCATTACATTCATCTCATACATCATAGAAGCTGGCTTCTAGCATGAGGACATGATTGCTCATTAGATAATTTCTCATATCATCATTAGTATTAAGTATGCATTAACTTTAATACTTTCATTAGTGTGTTCATAGAGACTGGTCACTTCATTAACTTTACACTCTCATAGGTGAGTACGTTTTGTTAACATTTACTTAGGGTCATTTGAGATTGCTCTCATGTTTCACATTAGCCTCTTATCATGTTGTCACCACATTCATTAACTTTAGCACATTTACTCTTCATAATTACTCACCCTTTACGTGAATGTTCATTTCATCATATGCCAATGCACTTGGCCCTTTAGTGTGTTTCACACTCTTACTTAGCCCCTCTGGGGTTACATCATCTCATCACATGACATCTTAGGTTCACAAAATTTTAAACGTATGCTAGACTTATGTGTCCACACATACTTCGTCTAAGTGATTCATTTTTACCCAAGATTATGTGGTACAAGACTTATACATCTTGTAGGTATGCCAAGACCTTGATTTCGATCTTTAGAGGCAGCATTCATTACATATTTGTTCACGTACGACTTATGTGTCAAGACGGAATTGGGCAAGGGAACCCGATTTCGAATCCCTTGAGTAACACTTAAACCTATAGTAAACTTGATAATTGCATTTTTCAGATTTGGGGGAACCTAGTTCGATCCCCATCACTCCCATAATATTTTCCTTTCTTTTTCTCCTCCTTTTTCGTTTAAGGAAAGGAGGTTGTGGGATCAATCCCCCACAAGCTCATTCTTCTTCTTTTAATTTATCTCATAACTTTCTCACCTATCCAAGAGGTTGTGGGTTCAATCCCCATTCACCTCATTTTATTTTTCTCCTTTATTTTTATTTCCTCCTAACTCTCTCATCTATTCAAGAGGTTGTGGGTTCAATCCCCACTCTCCACATTTATTTATTTTTCTCCTTTATTTTTCTCCTAACTCTCTCATCTATTCAAGAGGTTGTGGGTTCAATCCCCACTCTCCACATTTATTTTTCCTTTCATTTTTCTCATGAATTTTTTATGTAGTTTACATTTGGTGAGGTATTGGGTTCAATTCCCAATGACCTCACAATTTTTAAAAAATTTTAAAACGTAGCTATTTTTTAATTCTTGGCTGAGACCACCAATTTCCAGCAAGCTGGAAATTTGGTCTCTTCCAATCCATTTTCTCTCATTCTTATGTTGATTGTGTATTATTTTGAGTGAAATTCAGTCAGCCACCTTAACCTTATATGAACATCACGATTTTAACATTTTTATACATGCGAAACACAATATTTTAACATACAAATTTCAGGCAGCAAACATAGTAAATTTTCAGCACACACATGCTTAAAACAATCAACTTAATATACTTTTTCGGAATATATTTTTCATCCCTTACATGATTTCCGAATACACATTCAACACATAATCACAACCAGACCTACAATTATCTACCAGAAGACATACCAACGCATGCTTTGAATCTTTCGAAGGATCTAATGACAGGGGCATGTAACGGGAACAACCTTAGTTTCTCGATTGGAATTTAAACTGAACTTAGGGTCTCTTGGGAAAGGGACCAAGAGAGAAGAAAACCCATACGTGAAGTTGTTCAAAAGATGATTCAATCGTGCTGCCTATTTCCCACCAAGCCAAAGTTTCACTACCGAAACAACAAGCAAACTTCGTCGAGAAATTGATTTTTACTTTTCGTTTTTAAGATTATTTTGCTTTTGAGTTTTTAGTTTTCAAGTTCTTGATGAACTTTAGCATTCACGTTCTGTTCTTGTTTCTTTTTGGTGAATGGCAGATCGTGAATGAGAGAAAGAGAGTGAGAAACGTGAGGGAGTATTGGCTTAAGAGTAGGAGATTAGGGAGAGACTTAGTCAAATTAGGAGTAATTAATAATCAATAAATAAAAATCTGATTTTTTTCCCTTTTTCTTAAATCACCAATTAAATATTAATTAATTAAATTAATTCACCAAATAAAATAAATCAAATTAAATTGTTGCTCCCACCTAGGCTCGAACTCGGGTGGAGCAAGAATTTTTGCTGAAAGGGCCAATTTCGTCCCTTTCTACCCAAATTGCCCCTCCACCATATTAATTAATTAATTAATTAATTAAATATTTAGGGTAATTACAATACTACCCTTAGCCTAGAAAAAGACCATTTTACCCCTAGACCCTCCAAACTTAAGATTACCCCTTTTTAAGTCTAGTTAAGACTCATCCGGGTAGATCTTCATATTCGGGTTCCCTACATAGCTGGACCCAACCTTTCCTAGCTCAACTAACTCACCAAGTTGGTTGGCTTGGCTGTTGCAAGGGTTCAGAGGTCTGGTTCTACGCGCATCAATCTGTGTGAACCCGGTCTAATCGTAGGCATTCTAGACACATTAAGCATTACTTAGCATAGCCATTTTTAGGGTTGTTACATAAAGTAACGCCGACAAGGCCACATCATTCACAATTATAACACATAGCACCGCCACCATAAGTGAACCACACCAATCACAACATAATTCAATATCTACATTACATAAAACAAAGAGAATTAGGGCTGCGTACCACCAATCCATTCTCACCACTTCAATCCATAGATAAATCATCCAATTCCATACCAAAAGGCCCTTACTCATGGCCATGATCATCAATTCAATACAAAAATCTTAATACTAAATAATATAGGTCAATTCAATATAGATTCATCAATCTAAGACAGCCTATACATCAATTCAATACAATTCTTACATCATTCAATAGCCCATAGAAAACTACACTAGAATTCATAATTATTGAGACAAAATCATCACATCCATGATATAGCCAATTTGAAGAGATTATATTTTTCATGGGTTTATGAAGATTTTAGGTTAAAATCATCAAAACATAAATTCAATTAATGTTCAATGATTCAAAACGTTTTATGCAATAACCTATGTCTAGATCCTAAAATTGGACAAGTTCATCTTTAAACGACTTTAGAAATCACTTTGAGTTTGGGGCTACTTGATGAAGAGAGTTTCAAGTATGAAAAAAATACATCAATGAATCTAAACAACGAAATTGATGTAGAATCACCAATAAAATCTTCAACCCAAGCTCTTTCTTGAGTTTCGTCTTCAGTGGAGTTCTAGAGAATTTCTTAGACAATTTGGGGTTTTGATTTTAGAATAATGAATTCATATAGGTAATTAGGACTTATAAACCCACTTAATATACCTAGAATACCCTTAGTAAACCTTCCAAACTCTTATTTGGACGTATGGTGAATTTACCAATTCATACTTGCATTTAACAGCGAAATTGCAGACCTCACGTACGCCTGGCCAACGACGGGCCATCCTGTCTGGCCTTAGTTTGGATCAGAGACAGGCCTTTGGGAGATTAATATCCCTAGGCTATGTCTTGACCCACGCCCACCATAAATGGCACGTCGACCAGACTACTGACCGTCGATTGCCTCATTCGTATGGGCTGGTCTAGAGAGCCTCTCGCTCAAAAATGGGTCCTTTCTCAAGGACCCATGGTTGGTCCTTGGAGATGTTTGACCAGATGTTCCCAACCCAAATATGATCGTAGGAGAGTTTAGGACGTCTCACATCAATTTCATCCAAAACGAACATGTACAACTCGACAAAACAGGCTAAGACAAACAAGGTCATTTCAAGGCAAACCTTTCAAACGTCATGGACGTTCTTGGACATTTAACCTCCAAACTTTATGAAACTTGGCACACTGAATATAAACAATATTATAACACATATAAGTACCTCATATCTCATGACACGCATATATAATCATATAAACACACATGAGACACATAGGTGATTAGTCATCGAACGTCTAGGTCGTCCCTTGACGTTTGACTTCCAATGCACCTAAATCTTTACACACTGCCTCATTACCATATTATATACAAGTTAAGTACCTTACACTCTCATTACAAACATTTTAGGCTCTAGTTTCACCTAAGTCATTTTAGAGTTGTCACATTCTCCCGCACTTGGACAACATTCGTCCTCGCATGACACTTGACACTCTCCGGACACTTCCAAGAGTAGAAATTAAAATAAAAGCTCAAATAAATCCACATAACACCTTATACAATTGTCACATCTAGAAGAACCATCAACTTCACATAATGAAGAGACTTACACCACAACAAAAAGCTAGAACTCATTCTACCACTCACTATGCAACAAGATTTAGATTCTTCATTTCAAATAGGACGAACTCCTTTTGTATTCATTATTATGCTCATATACATCATTGCTAACCACATTACAAATATTTTCAACCAAAGAACAGATTAGCCAATTTTTGGAAAATGTTATAGTGAGCTAAATTCGATGGCAGTGAACATGCTTCAAAATTCTAAAATGCAACATTTAGGCAATTGATGATAGAAACATGCCAACATGAAAACTAAAACCATACAAAAACATTTTACAACATAATCATAAATTCATAAAAATGCACAATGCAAGGAATCAATAAAATTCAATTCCAACAAGACTCCTAAACAACATGCAACAATGCAACAATACTACTATGACCATCTAGGTCCTCTACTAACCATACTCACCCACTTAGAAGGAACTCATAACACTAAATATAGAAAGACAAGAACTTATCATTATCATCATCCTCATCCGGCTTTGCTCCTCTAGTATGGAGTGCATAAAAATGACTCTTCTTTGGAGCATCACCTTCCGGGGCATTATGAGGAATTTGTCTACCCTCTCTTCCCTTAGAAGCAATACTAGGACAATCCCTCACTTTGTGTCCATATGTATCACATCCAAATCAACTCCCGGTACCCAATAGGTATTCCCTATAGTGCCTCTTCCCACAAGTAGCACATGTAGGCTTGCCAATTTGAGAACCACCACCCTTCTCAACTTTCACCTTAGTACCCCTAGGCTCATCTTGACTTGAAATCTTCTTCTTGAACCTAGGTTGAGTTTGATCACTTGAACCACTCTTCTTCAAGTTTCTAGCAATCCTACCAAGTTTGGACTCTTCAACGGATTGAGCATATACCATGAGTCTACATAGGGTCATATCATCATGGAGCATGGTCGTACGACATTCTTCTTTCACTAGGTTGGCGACCCCATTCACAAACCTACTCATCTCATCCCTAGGGTTAGACTCTGAGGATGGGGCATATCTAGAAAACATAGAGAACTTCAATGAGTATTCCTCAACACTATATTGTCTTGCTTGAGATTGATAAGCTCCGCTACCTTCACCTCCCTCCTCTTATGGGGAAAGTACTTTCCTAGAAAAGCTTCTTTAAATTCTTACCACTAAATAGGACAACCCTATTTTCCTTCCATTGGGTGTACCACACTTGAGCAACCTCCCACAATTGGTACGAAGCTAACTCCTCCTTCTCCCTAGAAGTCACCACCATGACACTCAACACCTTATACACTCCATGTAGGGACTCTTCCAGATCCTCTCCCACCTTATAGCCAAGAAAGATAGGATGATTTATCCTCACAAAATCGCTCAATGTAGATGTCATAGTGCTCTCCACAACATTCACTCTAGGCTCAATACCCCTATTCATATGGGTAGTCAAGGCACGGGCTAAAATAAGAAAAGCCTCTCTAATCTCCCCATTAGTCATTTCCGGGGGAACCACCGGAACATCATTACCTTCACCCAAAATAGGGACTTGATCACATTGAGCACCTTAAGCCCCGTGAGTACCTTAAAAAAATTGCTCAACTTGTTCAACTTGAGGAGGAATCTCCTCAGTCACATCATTTTCCTCAACTCTCCTAGCCGGTGTCCTCCTCGTATTCATCTCCTGTAACAGAAGAAAACCCATAAAAAAGAATAGTCATAACTTCTAAATCTCTACGGCATGAGATATGAGTAGAAAAGAAGGGAAACTCTATAATCCTATAGCCTCTCATCCGTAGATGTGTCGCGACTCACACCGATGGTCAAGACTCTACTTGACGTGACTTGATGAGACTTTTGGATTCCTAAGACCACTTTCATAACCTATGCTTTGCTACCACGTTTGTCACGACCCTCACCTATACCCTAAAAGTTAGGGCATTCTTAGGTCGTGGCACGGCGTACTTGACCTCTCGGAGGTCTTGTGTAAGTCATTCCCTATCATTCATCGCATATACGTATATAAAAGTAGTCGGGAATTAAAACTTTTCACAACATTCGATTACTCTTGCAAAATCTCTTTCATATAAAAACCATAGGAAATACTAAGTCTCAGATCATTAAATCTTACACACAAGAGTAATTGGGACATGACCCATATATCTAAATATAGTAGCTAGGTCTATTACAAAGCTTAGTAATAAGATATAAATAGACATCTATGCCCTCGAGTAAATGAGGACATACTTCAAACTTGATTGAAAGATCCTATAATCCAAGCTTCACTCCCAAAAGCACCATCACCTTTGAATCATTTTAGAGATAGATAAAGGCATCAAATTAGTACAAACAGATGTACTAAGTATGACATAAGGCATAAAAACCATGATAACGGACAATTAATAGAAATATGAACTTTTTTATTAAAACATCATAGTATAAGCATAAGAACAACATTTAACACCTTAGAAATACATAAAATATCACATAAGCATTTTATCACTTTTTAGGGAATGTTACGGTGAACTGTCACTGTTATAGTGAATTAATTCATTAATATAGTGAAGTTCCTCAACTTAAAAGGGAACCCTTTCTAAAATGTAATCCTCTCACTAAAGGTTATCCTAAGACTCACTTAAGTAAGACAAAGAGAGACTGCCCATACACCCTCTCTACGTAAATGATCCTTAACACTATCTATAATGAAATTAATACACTTACAATATACCAAACACACCACATGAGATTCTTATGACTATCTATAGTAAGATCATTCTCACTTCATACAAAAGCATGTATATAATATGGCATTCTCTTTACAAAGGTTATCAAATGACTTAATAAAGTAATTCAAGAAGAGAACGCCCATACACCCTCTCCAAGATTATCTAACTAATTCTTAAGACTTCCTAAGTTTAGATTATGTCTACTTAATCAACAAACTTTCCTATCTAGAGTCATTCTTAAGACTTACATAGGTAAGACATGAAGTGACAATTACTATGCACCCTTCACACCTTAACTAGACAACCCTTAACTACTCTAGATAAGTACTTATTTATTTAACATGCTTTGTAAATTAAGTCATTACATTCATTAGTTTATTTAAGAGACATTCATCACATATAAGGACATTCAAGTAATGGTCTTGGAAAATACCTAGGGACTCACTCACTTACATCTTCAAAGCTTATTGTGCAATGTCTAGATAGCGTCACATACCACGACCTAAACTTGATAGAATTTTTAAAACACTAGTAGGTATCCCATATGATGAGAATAGGAAATAACCTACATAGACCATGGTAGCAAACCATGGAATCCGGAGTTGTAGCCTACTCCGATGGAGGGTGTTCTACTTGCCAATGGTAGAACTTTGAAACATCCCATTTAGGCACATGGTTAAGGAATATGAAGGGTTTCTTTGTACTCTAGTCTCATTCTTAACTAGATCTACTTCTTTTACCATACTTACTCGTTGCTAGCCATAGTTCTGATAGAGTAATTCACATAAAAGATCACATGAAGACGTTCCATATCTCGTTCATAACCCAATCACATTCACCCTACCAAAGAGGTCCCCAAGGGCTTCATTTCAATGGAGAAGAGGATAGATTAATGAATTTACTAAGTATGATTTCATTCCATTCCAGACAACCAACCTTAAGTCTACCATTATTACAAGAAGGATACCATTACGACTTTCGACTTCAAGGAAATCATAACCTCTCAACTAGGTTGAGGCTCCACATAATTTAACCTTCTCACTATGTTCAAGGTCACGTATCATTCATACATACAAGACTAAAAGAATTTATCATCCTAAGTCAAGATATCATATTTACATTCATACATGTATCAAGTAAGGGACACAAGTCTACCAAAACAAGACACACATATCTTCACATATAGCATATCATTCTTGAAGGACATAGGAATAACCAACATCATCTTTAGGTCACCCTATTCACTGTTATAATATCATCAATATAACCATCCTAGACTCATATAGTCAAGTAGAAAGAATCATGCATCAACTCTAAGAGTACACACATAAGGACATAGTCATAGTCTAATATGATCACCTAACAACATCAACAGAAGAACACATACTTTCACCTTAATCACAGTATATAGACATGATCATACTTCATATAAATCAACTACACAATCATCATAATATATCAAGTAGCTATCGACAAGGCCATGATAATGATAATACATAAAGTAACGCCGACAAGGCCACATCGTTCACAATTATAACACATAGCACCGCCACCATAAGTGGACCATACCAATCACAACATACTTCAAGACCTACATTACATAAAATAAAGATAATTAGGGCACCGTACCACCAATCCATTCTCACCACTTCAATCCATAGCTAAATCATCCAATTCCATACCAAAAGGCCCTTACCCATGGTCATGATCATAAATCCAATACAAAAATAATAATACTAAATGAATCTAGCTCAATTCAATACATATCAATCAATCTAAGACATCCTATACATCAATTCAATACAATTCTTACATCATTCAATAGTCCATAGAAAACTATAGAATTCATTAGCATTGAGACAAGATTATCACATCCATAATATAGCCAATGTGAAGAGATTATGATTTGCATGGGTTTATGAAGATTTTAGGTTAAAATCATCAAGCTAACATAAATTCAATACATATTCAATAATTCAAAATCTGTTATGCACTAACCATGGCTAGATCATAAAATTTGACATGTTCATCTTTAGAAGACTTTACAAATCACTTTGAGTTTTGGGATACTTGATGTAGAGAGTTTCAAGGATGAAACCATACCTCAATGAATCTAAAACACGAAATTTAGGAATAATCACCAATAAAATCTTCAATCCAAAATCTTCCTTGAGTTTGGATTCAATGGAGTTTTTGAGAATTTCTTATAGAATTCGGGGTTTTAATTTTAGAATAAAGAATTCATCTAGGTAATGATGAATTATAAACCCACTTAAAATGCCTAGAATACCCTTAGAAAACCTATAAACACATATTTGGACGTAGGGTGAATTTAACCTTGCATTTAACAGTGAAGTTGCAAAACTGCAGACTTCACATACGCCTGACCATCGACGGGCCGTCTTGCCTGGACGTCATTTGGATCAGATACTTGCCTTTGAGAGATTATGCTCCCTAGGATATGTCTTAACCCACGCCGACCATCAAAGGGGCGTCGACCAGCCTACTGGTCGTCTATTGCCTCAGTTGTTTAGGATGGTCTAGACAGCCTTTGGCTCAAAGATGGGTCTTTCCTCATGGACCCTTGGTTCGTCCTTGGGGATGTTTTCCCGTATTTTTCAAACCCAAATATGATCGTAGATGAGTTTAGGACCTCTCACATTCATCCATAACAAACATGGACAACTCGGCGAAACATGCTAAGACACACAAGGTCATTTCAAGACAAACCTTTTGGACGTTCTTGGACGTTTGACCTCCAAACATCATGAAACTTGGCATACTACTTATAAACACAATTATAACCCATATAAGGAAATAATAAGATCATGATACACATATATAAGCACATAAACACACATGAGGCACATAGGTGGCTAGTTGACGAACGTCTTGGTCGTCTCGTGACGTTTGACTTCCAATGCACCTAAATCTTTAGACACTACCTCATTACCATAATATATACCATTTAAGGACCTTAGGATCTCATTACAAACATGTTAGGATCCAGTTTCACCTTAGTCATTTTAGAGGTGTCGGAGTAGGTTGTGTGTACCGGATGTGGATGACTTAAGGAGACAAATTATTCAAGAGGCTCATTGTTCTCGATATTCCATTCATCCGGGTGCCACCAAAATGTATCATGATCTTTAAGAGGTCTATTGGTGGAACGGTCTGAAGAAAGATATAACGGAGTTTATGGAAAAATGTCTAATGGTCAACAAGTCAAGGCCAAACATGAATGACCGGGAGGGTTAACTCAAGTGATGGATGCCCCTACTTTAAATGGGAAGATATAAATATGGATTTTGTTTTGGGTTTGCCCCGTAATTGGAAACAAAATGATTCAATATGTGTGATTAATCATAGATTGTTCAAAGCTGCCGATTTTCTCCCTGTCAAACCTACTTATATGGCAAAAGACTATGTTAGGTTGTGCCTTAATGAGATTGTGAGTTTGGATGGAGTTACCTTGTCAATCATCTCGGATAGGGGTCCCCTATTCACTTATAGGTTTTGGAAGGCATTCTAAAGTGGGCTAGGTACAAAGCTAAAACTTAGTACCACATTTCATTCACAAACGGATGGTTTGGCAGAACGAACCATCCAAACCTTGGAGGACATGTTGAGGGAATGTGTTATTGTCTTCAAGGGTAATTGGGATGAGAAGGTACCATTGGTTGAATTTGCCTACAATAATAGCTATCATTCAAGTATCGCTATGGCACCTTTTGAGGACCTTTACGGGAGGAGGTTTAGATCTCCAATTGGGTGGTTTGAGGAGGTGAGTTTTCTCTAATAGGTCTTGAAGCAATCTATGAGGTCGTGGAGAAATTCCAACTTATAAGGGAACTTTTAAAGACGGCCCAAAGTCGTTAAAAATCTTAAGCCGACAATAGAAATAGGGACCATGAGTTTAGTAGGTGACATGGTTTATTTGACGATATCACCCATGAAATGGGTGGTGAGGTTTGGTAAAAGGGGAACCTTAGTCCCCGGTATGTGGGGCCGTATAGATTTGTGAAACACATTGCCTATGAGTTGAAATTACCTACTGAGTTTGCTCTGGTGCATTTGGTTTTTCATGTGTCAATGCTCAAGGAGTGTATAGTGATTCGGTGTGGATCCTTCCTCTAGAAGGTTTAGTAGTTAATGCTAATCCTTTCTATGAGGAGGTCACGGTTGGGATCTTAGACCACTAAGTGAAGAGGTTAAGGAATAAAGAAGTACGTTATGTGAAGGTTCTTTGGAAGAACAAACTAGTGGAGAATACTACTTGGGAGGCTGAGGCCGACATAAAATTCCAATATCCTCATCTTTTTCCCTCCTCTTCTAGTCAAGGTTCAGGTTAGTAACTTCTCCTAAATTTTTGGGTGTAGAACAGTCTTAATGTGTTTTGAAACTTCCATACTTTTCCCTTCATATATATATATATATATATATATATATATATATATATATATATATATATATATATATATATATATATATATATATATATATATATATATATATATATATATATATATATATATATATATATTTATTTATTTATTTTGTGTACGTCATTTCATGTGAAGATATGCATAATTCTAAAACCATATTATCACAATATAAAGATATTTTCTTGATTGATTCTGGTACAACACACACGATATTCAAAAATAAGAAATATTTTTCTCATTTAAGTATGGAAAAATAAATGTTACTACAATTTTTAATAGTACTAATATGATTGAGGGCTTTGGAAGAGCCATTGTAATTTTGCGCAAGGGAACTAAACTCATCATTAATAATGCTATGTTTTCTCCAAAATCTAAGAGAAACTTGTTGAGTTGATATCCGTGAAAATGGTTATCATATACAATCAATCGATGAAATAAATCTTGAATATGTTGGTATCACCAAGAATATCTCTGGGGAGACATGTGTTATAGAAAAGTTCCCTGCTTTATCTTTTGCTTGTATTGGACAAAAAATAGATCAATTAAGGCACATTTTATAGTAAATAAGAAGTTTATTGATTCCAATAAATTTGTACTTTGACATGTTCGTCTGGGACATCCTGTGTCTATAATGATGAGACGAATTATAGAAAATTCGAATGGACATCCATTAAAGGACCTAAGATTTCTTTTAAATGGTGAATTTTCTTGTACTGCTTATTATCAAGACAAGTTAATTGTGAGACCATCACCAACGAAAGTTGAGATTGAGTCCCCTGCGTTACTGGAACGTATACATGGGGATATTTGTAGACCTATTCACCCACCTAGTGGGTCATTTAGATACTTTATGGTTCTACTAGATGCTTCTTCTAGATGGTCTCGTGTGTTCCAATTATCATCTCGTAACTTGGCATTTGCAAAATTATTGGCACAAATAATAAGTTTAAGGGCACACTAGCCTGATAATTAGATTAAGTCCCTTCGTGTTGATAATGCTGCATAGTTTTCATCCCAATCATTTAATGATTATTGTTTAGCGATTGGGACAAGAGTTGAACACTTATTTGCTCATGTTCATACTCAGAATGGTCTCGTAGAGTCATTGATTAAACATCTGCAATTAATAGCAAGATCATTGCTTATGAAAACTAGGTTGTCCACTTCTGTATGGGGACATGCAATTTTGCATGTTGTAACACTTATTCGTCTCAGACCAACAAATTATCATAATATTTCTCCATTGCAATTAGTTATGGGTCAAGAGCCTAACATATCCCATCTAAGAATTTTTGGATGTGTTGTACATGTGCCTGTGACACCACCAAATCGCACTAATATGGGCCCTCAAAGAAGGTTAGGAATATATGTTGGGTTTTAGTCACCCTCCATTATTCACTATCTTGAACCATTGATTGGAGACATATTTAGTGCTTGATTTGCAGATTATCGGTTTGATAAGACAGTTTTCCCAAAATTAGGGGGAGAGAATAGTGAAATAAAATAAGAAATTTTGTGGAAAAATTTGTCACTGTCTCATCTTGATCCATATTCTTCTTTCTTGTGAGCAAGAAGTACATAAGATTATTCATATGCAGAAAATTGCAAATCAAATGTCAGACGCATTTACATATTTGAAAAGGATTAATAAATCACATATTCATGCAGAGAATATCCCAATTCAAATTGATGTCCCTATAGGACCATCCATTAGTGTCATAGTTAATGAGTCAAAAGCACGCCTAAAGCATGGTAGACCATTGGGTTCTAAGGATCAAAATCCTTATTAAAAAAAAAGATAAAATGATAAGATGACACTATGAAAATATCTCATATGGAAGTCCAAATTTTAAATAATTCTGATATTCATGCAAGAATTAATGAACTTGAAACTCAACAAAATAATGAACAATCCATAAATTTAAGAGATGTTGAAACTAATCTGAATCGATCAGAAATAGTGGTTGATTATGTCTTTGCATATAATGTTGCAATAAATATCATGCAAGATAATAAGGATCTTGAACCTCAATCTGTTATAGAATGTCAACAAAGAAATGATTGGCCAAAATGGAAAGAAGCAATTCAATCATAGTTGAATTCACTTCCCAAGCTTGAAGTTTGGACCTATAGGTCAAACACCTAATGGTATTAAATCTATTGGTTGCAAATGGATTTTTGTGCGAAAAAGAAATGAGAAAAATGAAATACAAAGGTATAAAGCACGCTTTGTGGCACAAGGATTTTCTCAAAGGTCTGGCGTCGATTATGAAGTGACATACTCACCCGTTATGGATGCAATAACATTGCGTTATCTCATTAGTTTCACAGTCCATGAGCAACTTAAAATGCATTTGATGGATGTGGTTACAACCTACCTTTATGGATCATTTGATAATGAGATATTCATCAAAATTCCTGAAGGATTTGCGATGCCTAAATCATGTACTTCAAAATCTCAAGAAATGTATTCAATTAAATTGCAAAGATCATTACATGGTTTGAAACAATCTGGACGCATGTGGTATAACCGTCTTAGTGAGTATTTAATTAAGGAAGGTTATACAAATGATGCAATTTGTCCATGTGTCTTTATAAAGAAAATAATATCGGAATTTATTGTACTTGTTGTTTATGTTGATGACATAAATCTTATTGGAACTCCAATAAAGCTTCAAAAGGCAATTGATTATTTAAAGAACGAATTTAAGATGAAAGATCTGGGAAGGATAAAATTATGTCTTGGTTTGCAAATTGAGCATTTGACAAATGATATTTTGTTCATTAATCTATTTACACAGAAAAAGTGTTGAAAAGATTTTTTATGGATGAAGCGCATCCCTTAAGTACTCCGATGGTTGTTTGTTCACTTGATGTGAATAAGGATCCATTCCGACCTAAAGAAAAGGATGAGGAAATTCTTGGTTCTGAAGTATCATATCTTAGTGAAATTAGTGCACTAATGTATCTTGCTAATACTACAAGGCCTAATATAGATTTTGCTGTTAATTTATAGGAAGGTATAGTTCTGCTCCTACTAGGAGACATTGAAATGAGATCAAACACATTTTGCGATATCTTAAAGGGACAACTGATATGAGCTTATTTTATTCTAATAATTGTAGCCCCAAACCTGTTGGTTATGCTGATGTAGGATATTTATCTGATCCACACAAAGCTCGATCCCGAACATGCTATGGGTTTATATGTGGGGGGACTGTCATATCTTGGAGATCTACAAAACATTCCATCGTAGCCACTTCATCTAATCATGATGAAATAATAGCTATTTATGAAACAAGTAGAGAATGTGTGTGGTTAAGGTCTATGATACATATCATTCAAGATAAATGCGGTTTGGAGTCTGATAAAGTACCCACCACTTTATATGAAGATAATGCATCATGCATAGCGCAACTTAAGGGAGGATTCATAAAAGGAGATAGACCAAAACATATTTCACCAAAGCTTTTCTATACACATGAACTCCAAACGAACGATGATACAAATGTGCAACAGATTCGTTCAAGTGACAATGTGGCTGACATATTCACCAAGTCTCTACCAACCGCAACTTTCAAAAAGATGGTTCACAAGCTTGGAATGCGAAGATTCAAGTCTCTGGAATGATGTTCTCATTAGGGGGAGTTAATACGCGATGTACTCTTTTTCCCTTATGAGGTTTTGTCCCATTGGATTTTCCTTGTACAGTTTTTAATGAGGCAGCCTAGATGCATATTAATAGACATGTGTACTCTTTTCTTTTACTAGAGTTTTTTTTTATTAAAATTTTTTTAGTAAGGTTTTTGACGAGGCACATCATTTATGAATTAAACATTCAGGGGAAGTGTTATAAAGTATTTGTATTATAGTGAGTGTTTATCATGTGGAGTCCTTTTAGGATATGTTAAGAGTCATAGTTGGATACCAAATTAGATTTCCCCTATAAATAGAGAGCTCCTCTTCATTGTAAAATCATCCCTCAAGAGAAATAATAAGTCTTCTCTTCTCTTTATTTTATTCTTCTCATTCTATAGTTTCATAACATTTATAATATAAATATAAGGATTTTTTATATATTTATTATATTAGAGAAAAATAAAACTGTAAAAATAATTTTATAATCACGTTAATTATATTGTGAATTAGAGTTGAGTAGTAACTCACAATAAATGTATATGATATTTCCTATTCATTTTATTCGCCACAGTTTGACTTGACATATCTATCATGAAAATAATTTATTGAGGTTATTCCCTACTTGTATTTTGAGGAAATTGATTGAGGTTATTTCTCTCTATATTTTGTACTCTCGTATTTATAGTGGATTGCTCATCTATTTTATGTACGTAGGTCGCGAACGAACCACGTTAAACTTTTTTGTCTTTTGGTATGTTTTTCGTTTATCTTCTTACTCATGGTTATTTGAGGTTTGTTTTGATAGATTCCACACTACACTTGCTTATTTTTGGTCCTAACGTCCTAGGAGGGGGAAACCATTTGATGTTGATTAGGACAGAGGAGTTTGCATTATGCGACTGAGAAGTAGAGTGGACATATTCATTGATTTTATTTTATATCAACTCTACGAATTGGGGGGGGTGCAGTTTTATTATTAAAAACTTTAATTTCTGTTGAGCAAAAGATGCCAAAACGCGAAGGGTAGAAAATCAGCCCACTTGACAAGGTTGTTGGTACAGGAGTATTGAGCTCTTTTAATGCTTGAATCCCATGAATTTGATTTTCAAGAGTGAGATTGTTGGGATGTATACTATTAATCATGTGTTAAGAAATAATATCTATTAGATAATAAATATTTGCTCAATTTTAATAGATCATATATTCGTTTATGGTGTCTATTTACTTATATAGTAGATGATTTAGTCTGTAGAGTTTTATCTTATACACAAAGGATTAAATCATCGGTTCTTATAAAAATAAAGATTTTTGTTCACAATCTAGGATGGAAATTTGACATGTCATCAGGTATGATTATATCACAAGATTATATGTAATTTATTTTGATCATGAGAACGGTATAGTTCCAACTTCTTGTGCTAGTACATTTTGTAAACGGGACCGAGTAGAGATAGTTGTTTTATACTGACTGACAAAAATATATTCTCTAAACTATTAAATGTAGTCATATTCTTAACCTTGATATGACTATTATGATCTGTATGTATTAATTATTGTTTTAATTTATTAAAAGGCGAGATTCTGAGATGAGTCAATATGCGTGATAAGTTGGATGATAATGATGTATATTGGTGAAATAAGAAGTTAGTTGATGGAATTTATGTCTCGTTATAGAGATTGATTGATATGCTTTTTTGAGAAACTTATAAGTTTTCATCGTGTCAAATCTTGTAAGTGGATTATGAACCCGACACATGAAATAAGTTAAGCAGTGCTCTAAAGAAAATTAATCATTAAGTTAAATTCCTCGGTAATTTAATTTATTGATTAGTATCTAAAATATTAACATGGAGAACTACATAATTGCTTAATGGGGAATTGTGAAATATATATAAAGGAATGCAATTACGAATTTCTAGTGGAATGATTTGTAATTTAATATGGTAAGAATAATTTAAATTAATTATTTGAAATTATTTCCATAATAGAAAGTCTTGGTAATTAATTATGTGATACCTATAGTACCCATATTTAACTATAACTCAGAATTTTATTTCTATGAAAAAAGAAAGAATAATATGGGTTTTTCTAGTCTTCTAGAAAAACTAGGTTTTCTAGTCCTTTTTGGATTAGGAAGAAATCTCTAAAATAGGGATTCTCCTAACCTAGAAAATTGATGATTAGTTTTCTATTCGAAACTTGGCTGTCCAAGTATTGAGAGAGTTGGATGTGACTTTGGATCATTGTAGAAGACCATAGCTATCTTGTAGATTCACTTAAAGGTCTATCTAACTTGGAGATTCGCTTGAAGGTATCTGTTCACGCTTCAAGAGGTATTTTCGAATTAAATTTCAGTATGTTCATGTGTTCTAGCATAAACGTATTGGTTATCTATTCATGTAAGTAGCAAAAATCCTGATATGCTTTGCTATGCATATATGTTTTCCAACAATTGGCATCATGAGCCTTGCTTGCATCTATTTTGATAACTTTAATACGTTTATATATACATATGTTGTTAAATACAACAATATATTGTTTGGTCACTGAAAGCCGTCAATTTTATTGGATTATGATTAATACTAGACGAGAAAGCACGAGCCCAACATGAATTTAAGAAACAATGAAAAGAAATATTGAAAATATTAGTGAAAAGCGAAATAACCTCGCCTCAAAATATTAGTATAACACAAAGTGTAAGAAAGGAAAACAACATAAATTGAACAGATCAGCATCCTTGGCTGGCGAGGTGGGTGTTGAACGATAAGTTGGACAGATAAGCGAGGTGGGTGTTGAATTTGCTGAACTGCTGGCGAGGTGGGTGTTGAAGTCGTTCATGTATATTAAATTTGTTGCATCAGCAAAGAACTACAGGTAGTTCACAAGGGAAAAAGTTGGTAAAAAAAAAACAGAGAAAAGAAAACAAAGGGTTATCCTTGGTACATCCATTTGTAGTAAATATTATTGTATGGAAATAGAGGAACTTGTTACCACTTTACTTATCCTCATATGGCGAGAAATGGGTTGTGTCCTGCTTTTGGCCTCTGGAATGGATAAAGAAGAGATTCCCCAGATTTTAAGTTTCAAAAATGGAATAAATGAAAATATAATTGAGCTATCAAAGTTGAAACTCAATGTGGACATAGTTGTTATATAAATTTAAATAGTGAACAATGAAAGACTTTCTCATTATTTCATATAGTAATGACACGTTATATTTATACATATAATTCAGTTAAGAGTCCTAGTCTAAGTTATGTAATAAGAATAACAATCCTATGCAAACTAAGCCACAAAATAAATCAATCCAATTCATATTAGACGATCCTTTGTCATTCCCCCTCAAGTTGAGCAGGGGTCTGGACCACCATCAACTTGGATTTCAACTCAAGAAACCGTGATTTGGACATTGGTTTCGTTAATAAATCTGCCACTTGATCATAAGAACTGACATACCGCACCGAAAGAGTCTTAGCACAAACTTTCTCTCAAACAAAATGAAAATCAATCTCCATGGGCTTCGTACGAGAATGGAAAATGGAATTGACTGTTAAGTATGTAGCCCTCAAATTGTCACACCATAGAACAAGAGTAGAAGACATAAAACAACCAATTTCTAGAAGGAAAAACTCCACCCATGTGATTTTTGAAGTTGCGGTAGCTAGTGCTCTATACTCTGCCTCAGTGCTTGATCGAGATACCGCCTTTTGCTTCCGTGATGACCATGATTCATCCACATCTCCCCCCCCCCCAATCAGAATCCATATAGCCATGAAGTAATGTAGTAGATCGTCGTGAAAAGAATAACCCATGAGCTAATGAACCTTTGAGATATCTCAATATACGTTTCACTGCAACCCAATGAATATCCATAGGACAATGCATGAATTGAGAAACCTTATTTACCGCATACGTCAAATCGGTACGTGTGAAGGTTAAGTACTGCGGCCCACCAACTATGCTATGATACAATGTCGGATCAGTGAATGGAACACCACCAAATGATGAAAGTTTAGAAAATGGGAAAATGGGAGTGTTAACAGGGCTGCAAGACTCCATCTAGACACGTCGAAGGAGCTCTCAACATATTTCCTATCAGATAAAAATAAACCTTCATTGGTTCTAGATGTTGCAATACCCAAAAAATAAGTAAGAATCTCCAAATCACGTACTGCAAATTGGGATTGGATCTGTGTAATCAAAGACTCTATACGAGTAGTGTTATTACCAAGCACCAAAATATCATCCACATATATTAGACAATAAATTTTGTCAGTTGGCGTAGACAAATAGAACAAAGAACTATTTGTCTTCCAACCCGAGAATCATAGTGAAGTGAGAGCATCAGTGAGTCGCTTATTCCACATACGAGGAGTCTGTTTAAGACCATACAAGGATCGTTTGAGAAGACAGACATGATCTGCACGGGAGGAATCTATGAAACCAGGAGGTTGAGACATGTAAACAACTTCATCCAAGTTACCATGAAGAAAAGCATTGGAGATGTCCAACTGTGTGATATGCCAATCATTAGTCACAGCCAAGGATAACAACAACCGAATTGTGGACGGATTAACTATAGGACTGAAAGTATCCAAAAAATCAATTCCAGGTCGTTGGTGAAGTTCTACGAACCGGATAAATGGCCCATCTACATCCCAAACCACAATGAGGATAAGTTTCTGAGAGAAGGTTACTACGGTGGTCATGTGGATGCCTATATACCTATAAGTGAGAATCTACACTACTATGATGTAAACTCGCTTTATCCTTTTGTAATGATAGAAAACATCATGCCCACTGGGAAGCCTGTCTGGCATGGGGATTTGCGTGAGCGGGACATAGATAGCCTCTTTGGATACCCTTTGGCGACAAGTCGTGCCTTGTAACGATCTAAAGATCCATCGGCCTTCAATTTTGTCTTAAACACCCATCAACAACCAATGATTTTTTCAGCTGGAGAGGAAGGAACAAGCTTCCAGGTTCCATTGCGTATTAACGCATTGTATTCTTCATCCGTAGCACGACTCCAGTGCTCGTGCTTAACAACTTGAGAATAGCAAGACGGTTCCTCAAGGTTTGGAGTAATAGCATACATGGAGAATGGCTGCTTAGGCTTTAATGAATCAGTTTGAGCCTGAGTGACCATACGCCGAGCAGGTGGTGATTTCGGCAACTCAGGCCGTGGTGACATAGGTGTTACCGTCGAATTTGGAGGCTGAACAACTACATCTGGGAGATGGGAGGGCTGGAATACAGGTAACTCAGTTATTGGTAAGGTGAGGGACTGATCTGGTCGAGATTTATTTGGTAAAGTAGACTGGGAAGGGTTAGAAGGAAAATTACTTGGAGATGGAGGTATTGTTGGAGAAAGAAGAATTTGTAACGTGAGAGGATCTTTTGGAGGATTGGTTGATTTCATGTGCACCAACGCATCCTGCGAAAAAAATGGGAACACAGATTCATAAAAACTACATGACGCGAGACAAAAATTTTTGAGGAAAGAGGATCAAAGCATTTGTATCCTTTATGAATTTTACTATATCCCAAGAACACACATGGTTTAGAACGAGGTGATAATTTGTCCTTGGTGTAGGGACGAAACCAAGGAAAACACATACAACCAAGAACTCGCAACAGAAAATTGTCTGGATCCTTTTCAAAATAGTGCATGAAATGGTGATCGATTTTTCAGTCATGGTGTGGTTAATCTATTGATAGTATATAAAACCATTTGAAAAGCATTTGTCCAAAAACGTGAAGGAACATTGGCATGATGTAATAATGCTCTACCAGTTTTGATAATATGCCTACGTTTACGTTCTGCGCAACCATTCTGCTCAGGAGTGTAAGGACAAGAAACACATTGTGTAATACCATTATCACGTAAATAGTTTGTTAGGGCTTGAAACTCTCCTCCCCAGTCCACTTGAAAACATTTAATTGGGCGACCAAAAAACATTTCAACAAGAGTGCAAAACTGAATAAAAACAGAAATAACTTCATATTTAAAGCAAAGAAAATAGATCCAAGTGTATTTACTAAAATGATAAAAAAAAATATCACTTAATAGAGATAACCATCATTAGAACAACCGAGGAAGGTCCCCAAACATCTGAACAAATTAAATGAAGTGGTCCAGAAGCCTAAAAACTAGATTCACAAAAGAAATCTTATGACTTTTGATAAGAACACAAGTAGTGCATCAACTAGGAGATTTACTATACTGAAAAACAGTAGATGGTAATGCTTGACGAACGGTAGGATAAGATGCATGAGCCAGACGAGCATGCCAAACACAGAGAGATGTTGCAAAGGATGCTGGAGAGGATAGTTTTGTCACATGAAGCGATATAGTCCTCTATTGTCGATCCTTTGTGAAGTGGTACCCTCGTTGCCAAATCCTTAATAAAATAAATGGTTAGGAAAGAATTCAACAAACACATTGTTAAATTTAGTAAAGGAACTAATGGAAACTAAATTTTGAGTGGCAGTAAGAACATGAAGAATATCATCAAGTTTGAAGTTTTTGTCCGAAGCAACAATAGAACTTGCACCTATATGAGATATTGGTAATTTAGAGTCATTACCTAAAGTTACTTCCTCAGGACCTTGATATTCACAGTGAATGCCAAGGTTATCTAGATCAGATGTCAGATGATGCGTGGTGCCACTATCCATCAACCAATTTTGGGTAGGTGAATGTTGGGTATTTGCTAGGTTGGAGACAGGTGTCCAAAAACCCGAGTGCCATTAGATGTCTTGGGTGATGGGCAAATTTTGTGCAATATTCCCTTTACCTTCACTATTGTGACAGATAATTGTTGACATATCAAAGGTTGGAGATGGGATGTTAGAGGATTTAGTAGTATTCTTGAAACTACGTTGTTGGGGCATCTGAGAAAAAACCATGATTTTGGCAACGTCCACAACCCCTGTTACCTACCTCTACCACAACCACGACTGGGAGGATAGGAACTTTGAGTATAGAGTGTCGTCGGAGCTATGGCAGTAAGTGTCTCATCTCTCTTTAATTGTCATTCTTCATTCTACAATAGTCCATATAAAGCATCAAACGAGATATCCTCTTGACGTGATTCAAGTGATCTTGTAAATGGTCAATAGGCTGGTCCCAGTCCAGTAAGAATAAATTCGACCAAATCATCATTAGTAACTGGATGCTGCAATGCAGCCAACATGTCCGAAATTCCTTTTGCCCTTTTCACATGGGACTCAATACTAGTATTGTCTTGCTGCAACGTGTGTAGTTGTGTTTTCCAGCTCACGAATTTGAGGCTTCAAACCTGAAGAATAGGAAGCAACCAGTTTGTCCCAAGCTGTTTGGGCTGTCTCAGCACCAACTAGTTGGGGTAATATTCCTTCAAATACGGAAGGAACGATCCAACTTAGCACAAGTTGATTTGCTCTTACCCAAACATGGTATTCTGGGTTAGGTTGATCATCAGGCAGAAACTGCTCTGGAATTACCTGACTACGATCAATATGATGACCAAGTCCACAACCACGAACCATCGGAAGGAACTGTGTCTTCCACAACAAAAAATTTGACGATGTAAGTTTAAGCGGTAACTGATGAGCAAGGATAGGAGATGGTAAAGTGGTGACTGTGGAGGTCTGTGTTCTCACGGTTGTTCCCTAGAAGGAGGAACTTGACGAGATGTTGTTTTCTACCATTGAAGTTGTTACAGAGCTTTCGTTTCTCTGGCAAGGGTTTAAATTTGGATTGTTTTAACCTCTTAGGGATCTGATGCTATGAAAGACTTTCTCATTATTTCATATAGTAAAGACCCTTTATATTTATACATATAAATCAGTTAAGAGTCCTAGTCTAAGTCATGTAATAAGAATAACAATCCTATGCAAACTAAGCCACAAAATAAATCAATTCAATTCATATTAGACTATCCTTTGTCAAGCATGTGTGAAAATGTAAATGGTAACTGGTCCTATTATCAAAATGAAAACTATTTAGCTACTTACTTCCAGTCTAAACATTAAAGCCTGAGTCAATACCTCCAGCTGGCCAGCGTATAGCACAAGCAGTGATCTTCAGATATCGTTTGGTTAACAGGTTTTCTCATTCATTTGAAAAAACGCATGAATCTTGTCTAATGATATGTGGCAAAGAGAATGCAACTTTGGTGGTATCATAGTACTGAGATATTGACCCATCTTTTTTACTTTTAGTCATGAAGCTTGTCAAATCTCCACTGTATGGCGTAGTAGCTACGTGTACTTCAGTAATTTGTGTGCATGAGTTCTGTTCATTGGAGATTTATCAACAAAACTATAATGCTTCAAAATTGTGGATATTCAAAAGAAAAAAGGGCAAGAATTAAACATTAAGAATTTAAGATAAGCAAAACTTCTGTCATTTCAGTCAGAATCAGACAACATGATATATGAGACGTAGTGTCTGTCAAACTTCAAAGCTGGTTCGTATGATTTATATATGAAAACAGAGAGGGCACAGGGAGAAGAGGAAATATACCTGATGAACCGTAACTCCACTGTAAACTTCAAGAGCAACTTGGAAATGAGTTCCTTCCAAAGAGCAAGAATTGTAATAAGGGGCACGCCAAGCGGAATATGAAACAGAGAAATGAAAATGCAACTTCACAGTTTAGTCTTAATAGCTTGAGTATAACATGTAGGTTCCTCAAATGAAGGAGTAACAGCAGACATGGAAAATGGTTGTTGAGGCTTCAATGAACCTATTTGAGATCGAGTAACCATTCGTCGAGCAGGTGTAGAGGGCAACTGAGATGGAATACAGTCAGAGGCACCAACTGGCAAGTCACATTTAGAGAGGTCAGTACATTGAGAAATCGCATTCTCTGAAGAGTGAGTTGGTAAAGGTTGCAAGGTTCCAGATGTAATTGAAGGGGTTGTAGGTAGAGTTTCAATTTGCCTGGATGGTGAATGTGGCTGGGAGGTACGCAAAACTGGAGGTGGAGAAGGAACTGTTGGAGATGTAACTGGAAGTTGGAATATGAGAGGATTGTTGGTGGCATTGGTTGATGTTTCGGGCACCATAGCATCCTGTGATGAAAAAGGAAACACACTTTCATCAAAAATGACATGCCGAGATACAAAAAATTTGGAGGAAATAGGATCAAAACATTTATATCCATTATGAATTTTACTATATCCCAAGAACACACAAGGTTTTGAACGAGGTGATAATTTTTCCTTCGTATATGGACGCAGCCAAGGAAAGCAAAGACAACCAAACACGCGCAATAGAGAATAATCTGGTTCAATTCGAAATAGTAACAAAAAAGGAGATCGATTTTGCAATCTAGGTGTAGGTAATCTATTAATGGTGTAGACTGCAGTTTCAAAAGCATTAGTCCAAAAATGAGAGGGGACGTTAGCATGATGTAGTAATGCTCTACCAGTTTCCACGATATGTCTATGCTTACGTTCAGCACAACCATTTTGTTCGGGTGTATAAGGACAAGAAGAGCGTTGTGTAATGCCATTATCACGTAAGTAACTTGTCAAAGCTTGAAACTCACCACCCCAATCAGCTTGAAAAGATCTAATTGGACAACCAAAATATTTTTCAACCAAGGTACGAAATTGAATAAACACAGAAAGGACTTCAGACTTAAAGTGAAGAAAATATATCCACGTATATTTACTAAAGTGATCGAGAAAGATCACATAATAACGATAACCATCATTAGAAACAACTGGGGCAGGACCCCAAACATCTGAACAAATTAAATCAAGTGGCCTGAAGGCCTGAAAACTAGACTTACTAAAAGGGACCTTATGACTTTTGCTAACAACACATGTAGCACATAAACTAGAAGATTTACTAGACTTTAAAACAGTTGATGGTAATGCCTGACGAACAGTAGGATATGAAGCATGAGCCAAACGAGCATGCCAAAGACCGAGAGAAGTTGCAAAGCAAGCTGGAGATGATAACTTTGTAACTGGAAGTGAATATAGTCCTCCGCTACTCAACCCTTTGTGTAGTGGTGCCCTCGTTGCCAAGTCCTTAATCAAAAAATGGTTAGGAAAAAATTCAACAGAAACATTATTAGATTTGGTAAAAGAATTTATGGATACCAAATTTTGAGTAGCAGTAGGAACATGAAGAATATCGTCAAGTCTAAATTTTTTTGCAGAAGCCATAATGGAACTTTTACCTATATGAGAAATTGGTAGTTTAAAGCCATTACCTAAAGTCACCTCCTCTGGACCTTGATATTCAGAGTGAATTCCAAGATTATTAAGGTTAGCTATTAGATGATGCGTGGTGCCACTATCCATCAACCAATCTTGGGTAGGTGAGGGTTGGGTGTTTGCTAGGTTAGAGACGGGTCTGCCAAAAGATCGAGTTTCATTGAGTGTTCTAGGTGACGGACATACTCGTGCTATGTGACCTTTTCCTTCACAATTGTGACAAATAATGGGTGATGCATCAGTGACGGATGACTTCATATTAGAGGATGGAGGATTGTAAGAATAACCATTATTTTGAGCCATCTGAGAGTAGCCATGATTCGATGAGCGACCACGGCCTCTATTACCTCTACCTCTACCCCGACCACGATTGGTAGCAACTGAGGTATGGGTAAATTGTGCAGTTGGTGCTATGACATTAAGAGCCTCATCTCTTTTCAATTGTCGTTCTTCATTCAACAACAATCCATATAAAGCATCAAAAGAAATATCTTCTTGACGCGATTCAAGTGATCGTGTAAAAGGACGATAGGTTGGTCCCAAACCAGCAACAATGAATTCTACCAAATCATCATCAGCAACGGGATGCTGCAATGCAGCCAATTTGTCTGCAATACCCTTTGCATGTTGCACATAGGTTTCGATACTTGAATTGTCTCTCCGTAATGTATGTAACTGTATTTTCAACTCACGAATCTGTGGCTTGGAACCAGATGCATAGGCAGACACAAGTTTGCTCCACGCTTTATGAGCAGTCTCTGCACCAACCAGTTGAGGTAAAATACCTTCTGAGACTGAGGCAACAATCCAACTTAACACAAGTTGATCTTGTCTTAGACAAACATGGTACGCGGGATTAGGCTGTTCACCAGTCAGAACCTGATCTGGAATCACTGTGCTTCCATCGATATGATGACCAAGACCACACCCTCGAACCATAGGAAGAAATTGTGTCTTCCACAATAAAAAATTTGAGGAGGTGAGTTTAACTGGTAATTGGTGTGCGAGATTTAGTGACGGTAAAGGCATATTAGTGAATGAGGTTTGTGTAGTTGCAATCAAATCTGTTCCTAACGATTCAGAGGCTGTGGAGATGTTATCGTCCATCGCCATTGGAGTTAGTTCTCTATTTTTCTTTTTCTTTTTGGGTTGTTTTAACCTCTTAGGGCTCTGATACCATGAAATAAAATCTTTCTCTCACAATCATATTCAACTTACACGAGGATATATATACATACAGAGACTAACCAAGAGTCCTACCAAGAGTCCTAGTTTATTACGGTACAGAGACAACAAAGTCTAAACAAACTAGGATACCAGAAACCAAGACATAGTTGAACTCCTCTATGTTATCGTCATCACCTAGGACCTTAATGCTTTTGAAAAAGAGATTCAGATGTTAATCACTTCATTTCTATTGGCTTTTCATTTGAATATATTTTCTCAGATAGTTTGTTCATATAAAAAAAGTAGGACCTGAAGTGAAAGTCTATAAAGCTTCAAACAAATATGCAAACAAATCAAGATCAATCTAATTCCTCCATATAAGCTTGAATTAAAAGGAGATGTGCATTACCCTCAGACCAGGAACACAATATCATGTGTTGTAATAAGCTGGACTTTTTGCAGCTCTCATTCTATTGTCCCCATTCCATCTACATCAGCAAAACAACATCTGAAGTGACAACGCATTGCATACTTAAACAAAGAAGGCAATGAATCTTAATTTTTTCAGTATAAAATGCCAATTGTAGTCTATAATTAATAAGTCATTAGCTGTGGGGACATTCTATCCATCGGAATATTACAGAAAAACACGTGAACACTCGCAACATATACACAATTTTGAGTATGAAGGCAAGAACTTGTGGAAGACTATTATTTTACGCGTGTAGGATACATTATTACATTTTATAAATTTCAATAAGCACAGACAGAAAGATAATGTTATGCTCTTTTAACAGGTGGACAAATACGAAGAACAACTTTTAATTCGAAGCTGAGTTGAAGATGTTATCTCGAACTTGATATGAAGTTTTGATGATCTAACAAACTTATCCGTCTAATAAGGAACCAGATCCTTGTTATTGGAACTGCTGATAGTGAGATGAATGATGAACTCGATGTGAGGTATGTTTGTGTGATATCATCAAAAGGGGGGAAAATGTTATATTTTAGGTGTTTTGATAATCCTCACAAATGCGGGGACCTGGTCCCTATCAGAGTACTCTCGTCTAGATACAAATAGGATACAACCGTAAAAGCTGTCATGTCAGATGGTAGGTGAAAAGTGTAGTGTCCTACACCAATAAGAAGAGCGGACGAGATTGTACGTTTCAGTATCTAACAAATGCACGGACATGGTCCCAGGCAGAGTTTCCTCCATCAGATATGTAATTGTTTACACCTGTAAAGCTGTCAAGTCAGACGTTGGTGAGGCGTCAGCGTACTACACCAATCAGAATAGAGGAGGGTGTTTGTCCAATGGGAATTAACTCTTTATGTTTGATATTTTAGCATGACAAACACCATATTAAATTCATTCATTCAAGAAGAGAGAGAACAACAAGTCTTTGTCAAGAACTCAAGCATGAAAGAACGCAGCAAGGGACCTGGTCCCGAAAAGTATACGCATGAGAAAAGGACGAAAAGACAGCTGTAAAAAAGCTGCCAATTCTGTCGGGTTGGTGCACAACTTTTCATGACAGTAGACTCTCAGCCAATAGCCTCATCCTAAGAGCAACAGGGACCTGATAGAGCTGCAAGCTAACTAGTTGTCTTAGGATTATATCTTTCATGCTTACATTGTAAATCTGTTTCTAATCTATAAAGGATTCACATTTCTTGGTTTGTTGAAAAGTCTAAGTTAGTTGAGTCAAACTGATTTAGTGGGCAACCTTGTGTGTTGCTTAGTTAAAAATCCTAAGTCATCCGAAGCGTGGTGATTTAGTGGGCAACCTGTGTGTTGCTTAGTTGAATCCTAAGTTGTCTAGTGGTGATAGCTTAGTGGGCAGAGTGAAGTCTTCTTAGGCTATTCACGCAGTAGAGTTATTGCTTGGTTGTGAGATTAATAGCTTTTTCTCACGTTGTTGTAATCGGATTTCACTTTTGCTTGTGAAGATTAGTGAAAACGATTGAAAATCCTGTGTGACAGGTCATGGTTTTACTCTCTTGAGCAAGGAGGCTTCCACGTAAACTGCTTGTGTTGTTTTATGTGTTTTCTTACTCTTTGTTCTTACTTTGAGTGTGTCAAGGGACCTGGTCCGTTGACTGGTAGTGGACGCACATATTCTAACAATTGGTATAAGAGCGGGTGCTCTCTATCTGGTTAACACTAAGAGAGAAGTTCCGATGAGAAATGACGTCACTAGTGAATAAGCAAATAAATAAGTCTCCCACAAGACCTCCTCTTTTTGATGGTCAGTTCTATAAATATCGGAAGATTCAGATGAGAGACTTTATCATGGCTGAGGACAGAGAAGTATGGGACGTCATATGTAAAGGTCCTTTTGCGCCAACTATGGAGGTTAAAGATGGAGAGGTCACAAGAGTCATTCCCAAAACTCAAAAACAATATAATGATTCTGAAAGACTATTAGTCCAGAAAAATCACAAAGCAAGTAAGCTACTGATGTGTGGCCTTAGTATAAATGAATATGATCTGATTTCATCTTGTGAATCAGCCAAGGAAATCTGGGATCTGTTGAGAACACCTTATGAGGGTAGTGAGGAAATAAGGAAACCTAAGCTAGATCTCTTTACTACACTACTCAGTCTGAAGGTTTCACCATGAATTAAGGTGAACTCATTCATGAAGTGCGCACCAGATTCTCGACCATCACAGATGAGCTCATGTTACCTATTGTCAAGCAAGTCTCTAAGATACTACAAATTCTTCCTAGATCTTGGATAAATGATTTTGTGACTGGAAATGAGACAAGAGAACCTGATGTAATGATGATGCATACACTATTTGAGCATCTTCAAGTTCATGAGATGCACAGAAAAAATGAGGGTCTCTTTCTCAAGGGCAAAAACAAGAGGACATATATGGTTGATGAGGACGATCCTAAGAAAGAAAATCATGACAAGGATACCTTCTCAAGTAAAGTGTGTGTCAAGAGTTATCAACATGGTCACTCCATTGGAAACTTTTTTGTGCACAAAGCTAACCACATGAAATTTGTCAAGATGCAGATGGTAAAGACAAAGAGGGGGACCAGGTCCGTCCAAAGATAAGCAGAAGAGAAGTCTTCTTCGGGGTAGTAAAAAGGGATATGGATGCATGGGAAAAATCCTCAAGTGATTCAGATGATTCTGAACACACAGATAATGGTTTCATGGCAAAGTCAGATGAGGAAGATGCTGATGAAAAGGTAACTCTATCTTGTTTCAAGCAAAACTAGAATACCTTTTCTACTAGCAAGTTGAGAAAGCTAGCAGTGTATTACTTGATTTGATAGGTGAGCCGACCAGTGAGAAGGATCCCATAAACTATAGTCTAGACATCTCTCAAGATAGAAAAATTGCATTAGTTGCCCAAATATCTTATATTGAAAGTCAAATAGTTGCTCTAGAAGATGAAAATCTAAAACTGAAGAAAAAGATGAAAGGGGTAACTAGTACAACTTTTAAAGGAAAGAACGAGGCAAGCATCTTACAGATGGAGCTTGAGAATAAGCTGCACACTGCTGAAATGAAGACCAAAATTGCATTAGAAAGAAATCTTGAGTTAGAGAGGGACATGGTCCATGTAAAAGAGGAACTGGAAAAATCATTCAAATGGACAAATTCCTCTAAGATTCTTACAAATCTGATTGGTCAAGGCAACAACACTAGAAGAGGGTTGGGCTATGACAAGATAGATCCCCCATACAATCCTTACCACAAATCTGTTTTCTGATGTTGATTATCTATTGTGTGTGTGTTGTGGTCGTGATGGACATTTAAAGAAGAATTGTACATATTCAAAAAGGAGCCTAGATAACCTCTCAAAATATTACAAGTAGAGGAACATGAAGAAGCAAGGACCTGATCAACAGTTCAACAAGCAGAAGAAGGGACCTGGTCAACAGAGCAACAAGCATAAAAAAGGACCTAGTCAATAGAAGAACCGGCAGAAGAAGGGACCTAGTCGTGCTCCTGTTCCTAAGTTGAAAAACATAAATTTGCCTCACTGGACGAATAATTCTCTTATCACTCCTTTATCTGCTTACTGGAAACTCCAACTAAAGTGGGTTCCCAAGTCTACCAAGTGATATGGTGTTCTTGTGAGAGGAAGTAGCAACAGTCAGTGTTGGTTCATGAATGGCGGATGCTCAAAACACTTGACTGGGAACTGAAAACTACTCTCTCTCAAGGCACTTCAAGGTGGAGGTGTCTCATTTGGTAATGACAAGAAAAGGGTATATTTTTTGGGGGTAGACATGTTTGGAAAATTTATGGAATACACTATTGAGGATGTGTACTATGTCAATGGTTAAATTACAATCTTTAAAGTGTTTCATAGATTTTTGATGAATGAAGTAATGTTAAATTCTTATTAGAAAGAATGTGTGGTCAAAAATTTGCTCTCTCGGGCGATGATCTTGATAGAAAAGATATGCAAGAACATGTGAATTGCTTATCTGTTTACTGCTCATTGTGGCAGTCTCACTTAACTTAATACTCAAGGTAAGAATGTTGAGGTATGATTCAAGAGACGTGCTCATGAGTGTTGCTTTACTGCACAAACTTGTGTTAGGGTACCTTGTCCCAGTCTGCATAAAATGATATTTGCAAATGACAAAGGTTGTGACGATGATGTTAAGGAGAAACAGATCAGACCATCCTTCAGGTAAAATATGCAGGCTTTTAATCTTTCAGGATTTTTTGAGCTGAAGTGATGAATGTAACATGTTTTGTGACAAAAATGATGATATTTAGTAGTGTTATCTCAATGATGAATGAGTGTGTGTGAGATACTCTTACTCCTGCAAGTCTTATCTGATCTATAAAATGTGTGCATTGAAAAAGATGTTCATGCAATTTTTGATGAGTCTAGAAGAATTGAGAAGTTGCAAAAGAAAGAAAACTCTGAGTTGGAAGGGCTGTTTCTGATTGAATCAGAGAGATGGTCTAAATAGTGAGCTTGCTGAAGAACATTCTCTTCATGAGTCCAACAATATCAAGGAAGCTGATGCAGATGATGAATCTGATGAGGGACCTTTTCCTATAGACAATGTTGAACAAAGTTGATGCAGTTCAAACTGAAAATGTGAATTCTGAAGGTGAGAATGAAGAACCTTATCAAGCTTAGTCTAAAAAAAGCAAAGTACGACACTCAATTTTCAAACAAGTTAATAGGTTGTCCAAGTTGATCCTCAACAATGGCTTCAAGAGAGGCAAAATTGTCAAAAACCCTCTCTTTGAATTCACTATGAAAGGAACTGTTGATTATTTAGGTACACATTGACGATGTCATCTTTGAGGCAATTTTTGAGGTGTTGTGTGAAGAGTTTATTTCACTCATTAATAGTGAGTGTTGAAATAAGCACAATGGAAAAATTAAATCTCTTCTTGGAGCTGTAGATCAAGCAAACCTCAAAAGGTACTTTTGGTTGTCAAGAAAAGTACATTTGTGAGCTGCTTAAATGACTTAACATACTTGAAGTCAAGACAATGTTACAGAGGGGCAATGTCATCATGATGTTTTGCAAAGTGGAAGATCGAGTGTCTGACATATTCACTAAAGTCCTAAGCTAGGACTAGTGTGTACTCATAGTGACTTAGCTGAAGGGAAGAAGATAGCACAACATGATCAGGGCAAATTGATCTGTGAACAACTAAAGGGACCTGGTAATAGTTCAAAGACTTTACTCATGTTCAAATAAATCACTTTTGAAGGCTGCTTGTAGAATCCAAAGATATTTGAAGAATAAAAGGGACATGGTCCTATTCTTCCCATCAGAAGACATTTGGATTTGGAGTAAATGGCGATGATTGATTATGCTGGGTATCAAGCTGATGGAAGGATTACCTCTAGAGCGAATCATACTGCAGGCTGATTTTCACTTATTGAGAATTAAAAGGCAAGATTCAATTGCTCTTTCATAAACTGAGGAAATAAATGTAGCAAGTGCAGCTTGATGGACTCAACTCTTGTAGAAAAAGCAGCAATGTGAAGTTCACAAAAATCTGGCTGAACTAATCTAGTTGATTATGGAAATGCTAAAACCTTCTTGAATGGATCCTGCCTGAAGCAATCAACTCTTTTATGACTATGCAAAGAGAGCAGGTATCCTTACTTTTCAATTATGTATGTTTTAGCAAGTTAAGTTTCATACCTTTTGTAGGTATACAAACATGGAAAAAGGGCTTAAGGAAAAGAGAGGTCAGGAAAGATCTAGACAATGACATTCAAACTACAAAGAGGACCTGGTCCTCTCTCGAAGGTTAGCACTCTTAACATTTCAGTTTGAGTTACGCATGAGAACATTAAAATTGCCACATGTCTGTCATTCAGGTATCTGACTGTTGTCCCATCTTTTGAGTGCCAAAATGATACCTCATTTTCTCTTTCTTTATATTCCATATTTCTTTGTATTTCCCCAGAAAATTCAGTTTACCTTCCAAATATCAGGGTGTTTCAAAATTCTATTTTCTGATGAAAAGTTTTAAGTGTGAAGAGAGATCTGGTCCTCCAAGAAAAATGAAGAAGTGGAAAAAATGATGTTCAAAAAGGGATAAGTTGATATTTTGCGAACTCAAGGTAATTTTAAAAGGAAGGTGTCTGTAAAAAAAAAAAACTTTTTGGTTCCTCAATTGTTGTTCTATTCATCTCGGAGGCCTTGAGTGAGTTTGTGTTACCAATCTTTCTGTTATGAGAAACTCAGGCTTGCATTGAATGTTATGATAGTTGCTCTTGCTAACAGATATACTGAAATGGTTTTCCTAAAGGCTTTGCTTCTGAAACAACACTATTAGAGGGACCATGTGCCAAATTAAAAAAAAAAGTGAAAAAGTTGGCAGCCACAAAGTTTCAAAATGAAGGTTGGGCAGCAAAGAATGTGAACTTCAACAAAAAACTTATGAAAATACCATGTTAAGGGATGTGCTCTACTAATTCTATTTGTTCAATCCCTTGTCTCTAAGTCATCCCTTCTCTTCTTACCTCTCTATGTCAGTCCTCATTCCTCTCTTTGGACATTGTTTTGGTTTTCATTTGTAATCATACTTGCAATGCTTTGATGGTTGATCTTTTGTTTATGGATGAAAAATGTCTTATTTCTATTGACTTATCTTATTACTTTATGCATTTTTACTCATGCTTAGTGTTGCCCAGTGGACATGAATATGCTGGAACTATATTTCTTTCAACTTGGTTTAATGCTTTAACCCTTTTTTATGATGTCAAAAGGGGGAAAGTTGTTAAGGTTAAGGTAAGGTATGAGATCAATGGTGTTATAATTGCTTGAAGAAGACATGGTCACATCGATAGGGGGAATCAATGCTATTTACTAGAAGAGATATGATCATGTTGATAGGGGGAATAAATGCTTGCTACCTGACGAGGACCTGGTCCTGTCGAAAGGGAGAAGAAGATATTTGTCATCATCAAAAAGGGGGAAAATGCTATGTTGATGTTTTTATGAGTTGACAAACTTTGGGGATGATTTAACTCCAGTTACCCCAAGAATTCTTGTTGATAGGGGAACTAGTGAATAAGTATGTTATCATCAAAAGGGGGGAAATGTTAGTCCGAATCTGAGTTGAAGATGTTAGCTCGAACATGATATGAAGTTTTGATGATCTAACAAACTTATCGATCTAACAAGGAACCAGATCCTTGTTATTGGAAATGCTGACAGTGAGATGAATGATAAACTCAGTGTGAGATATATTCGTGTGCTATCATCAAAAAGGGGGGAAATGTTATATTCTAGGTGTTTTGATAGTCCTCACAAATGCGGGGACCTAGTCCTTGTCATAGTGCTCTCGTCCAGACACAAAGAAGGTACATTCCTAAAAGCTGTCATGTCAGGTGGTAGGTGAAAAGTGCAGTGTCCTACACCAATAAGAAGAGCGGACGAGATTGTATATTTCAGTATCTCACAATTGCAGGGACCTGGTCCCAGGCAGAGTTTCCTCCATCAGATACATAGTTGGTTACAACTATAAAGTTGTCACGTCAAAGGTTGGTGAGACATCAGCGTACTACACCAATCAGAATGGAGGAGGGTGTTCGTCCAATGGGTATTAACTCTTTATGTTTGATATTTTTAGCATGAAAAACACCATATTAAATTCATTCATTCAAGAAGAGAGAGAGAGACCAGCAAGTCTTTGTCAAGAACTCAAGCATCAAAGAACGCAGCAAGGGACTTGGTCCCGAAAAGTCAGTGCTTGAGAAAAAGGCAAAAAGACAGTTGTCAAAAAGCTGCCAACTCTTATAAGGTTGGTGCACAACTTTTCATGACATCAGACTCTCAGCTAATAGACTCATCCCAAGGGTTTATGTCCATTTGAATATAGTCTCTTCTCGAACAACACAAACAAAAGTTTTGGCAAACAGAGTTTTGGATTTCAGAAAATCCAAAAGCTCAGAAAGCAAAGGCCATCTTCACGAAGAATCATCCTAAGAGCAACAGGGACCTGATAGAGATGCAAGCTACCTAGTTGTGTTAGGATTATATCTTCCATGCTTACGTTGTAAATTTGTTCCTAATCTATAAAGGAGTCATATTTCTTGGTTTGTTGAAAATTCTAAGTTGGTTGAGTCAAACTGATATAGTGGGTAACCTTGTGTGTTGCTTAGTAAAAAATCCTAAGTCATCCAGAGTGTGGTGATTTAGTAGGCAACTTTTGTGTTGCTTAGTTGAATCCTAAGTTTTCTAGTGTTGATAGCTTAGTAGGCAGAGTGAAATCTTCTTAGGCTTTTCAAGCATTAGAGTTATTGATTGGTTGTGAGATTAATAGTTTTTCGTCACGTTGTCGTAATCGGGTTTCAATTTTGCTTGTGAATATTAGTGAAAACGATTGAAAATCATATGTGACAGGTCGTGGTTTTACTCCTTGAGCAAGGAGGTTTTCACGTAAATTGCTTGTGTTGTTTTCTGTGTTTTCTTACTCTTTGTTCCTACTTGGAGTGTGTCAAGGGACCTGGTCCGTTGACTGGTAGTTGACCCACATATTCCAACAACAACCTTTAAAGAGCACCAGTTATTGTAGCCTGCAATAACTATCAGACAACATCTACTAATTCGGAACTTAATTTGAAGCCATATTTCGACTCGGACGTTTTCAGAATGCCGCTTATAACCAACGTATGGTGACCCAAATCTAAATTGTAACAACCGAAAATTGTTTTGTCAACGTTGAATAAGGGGATCATGTATCATCCCGCCCTACAAGTAAAATAATAACAACGTGCAATATAGAGAAAAAGTCTTTGTTGCACTTCAACATGTATATCAAATCGTAATTAGGTGTGAAAACAAGGAATAAATTCGAGTAGAGCATAAAGTGGAAAATGTAACTTTTGGTTGTTTTAATTAAGTATATGGAATAACAAGAAGTTACATGTCTTGTTTGTTTAATATAACAAATTTGAGATAGTATTGTCAGAGTATTGATTGTTTCCATGTTTAAAGTAGATAACCGTTGGCTATAGTAAAAATAAATTGAAATTATGATGTCAAAACATATCATATTAATAGAATGTATTATCATGTAAGAAATGTTTTATGTAAAGGCTTTTTGGATGATTTCAGCATAAACTATATTATGTGTTCAATGATCATCATCGTTGTCTATAGTTGGTGGTCGAATCAAAAGCTTTACACAATGAGAATGTTTTGCCCTTGATAGTGCAACATAGAGCTGACCATGCAAAAAAATAGGTTCACGCAAATAAATACCGACAAAATCCAAAGTTTGACCTTGACCTTTATTTATCGTCATAGCAAAACATAATCGTAGTGGAAATTTTGTTCTTCTGAAAGTAAGAGGGAGTTTTTTATCTGCTGATGATGATAACGATATTCTCAGTATAAATACATGTGTGTCTTTAAAATCTCCACTTGCAATTTTAGCACTTATAACATGTTTTTGAAAATCATGACATATCAGTCGGGTTCCACTGCATAAGCTTTCACATGGATTTGAATTTCTTAGTAACATTGTTCGCAACAAATTTTCATAAGCGTGAAAAATCGACTTCAAGCAAAATAAATAAAAGAGAAATGTGATTTTTATTAATGAATCATTGTGAGTACAATTTCGTTGTTCTCTTGATTCTCTCTCCTAAGTTTCTCCGCAATTGAGGGCCTTCAATAGCGTATTTCTCGAATTGTTGGATGATGTAGACTTTCTTGAGATGTTGTCAATCTCTGGGACGTCGGAAAGCGCTTCGTCATTGTATGTCGATCTCCGGGAAAGAACTCCGTTGAACACTCCTTCGAAGAGCTATTGATGTTGATGTTGTAGCTTTCTCCAATTTGCTGAATGCTTGTTGAAGAGTTTTCTTGATCCCTTGAATGTTATGTCTATCTCCTATTTGTAGTTGTAAGGAGTGGACAAGGTCGCTTGTGATTGACCAAAGGATGTCATTTTGACACTTGGTGCATTATGATTCATTCTTGCATTTGACTGGGACTACCACCTCATTTGGACATGTGGCGTCACCTTGTTGGTCTTAGATGCCTAGTCACTGTGACACGTGGCATGGATTTCGGCTTCAAGGTGAAATGAACCTTGAATTTGAATTTTTTTGAGGGACTTGTTTATTTGTGAAGCCCAAATTAATTATTCAGCACAAATGAACATGAATTTAATTCAAATTTTGTATGAATTTATGTGTCTACAAATGCCCCTTACTTTGAGGCTTGTCGACGTAGAGGCTTGCCGAAGTTTGGCGACAAGACTTGAAGTAGTCATGAATGTGTTTTCCATATTTTTTTGAGACTTGTCAACGTGTAGGCTTGCCGAATTTTGACGACGAAGGTTGAAGTCTTTATGAATGCATATTCATTTTTTGGGACTTCTCTACGTGTAGGCTTGCCAAATTTTGACGACGAAAGTTGAAGTCTTCACGAGAAATGACCACGCCGATATGTTGAGGTCAACCTTTATCAGAGTCTTCATGACAATATTCTCTAATTTTTAAGAGGTCATTTTACTTTCGGTTGTTTATCAACTCATTTTTGACTTGAAGTGTTTCAAGATCTTAAAGACTTATCGCATGACATTTATTTTATTTGGGTCATCAACTACGAAATGACCACCAATTCAATGGGCAAGGATTGCGTCCACAAGCTTTACTTGGTGATAGAGACCTTGTGGTTTCGACGCAAATTTTAGGCTTTCACTTGAATAGAATGCAAGGAATTCAAATTATCATATGCTAGTCTATTCTCCTTTGGGCATACTTTTTCATGTAGTTCCCAAGAAACAATTACCATAATTTGGTTTCTATGGAATTTCCATAATTTGATTCCCATGGAAAATTTCCATACTTTAATTGTTATGAAAACATACCATAATTTGGTTTATATGGAGTTTCCATAATTTGATTCCCGTGGAAAATTTCCACAATTCAATTCTTATGAAAACTTACCATAATTTGGTTTCTATGAAATTTCCATAATTTGATTCTCATGGAAAAATTCCATAATTTAATTCTTATGAAAATTTACCATAATTTGGTTTCTATGGAATTTTCATAATTTGATTCCCATGAAAAATTTCCATAATTTAATTCCTATGAAAATTTGCCATAATTTTCATAATTTGTAGGAAATAAACTTTCCATCATTATAATTTTCCATAATTTGTACGAATACAATTTATGTACTTTGATTCCTATAAATACACATGCTCTTACAAGGATTGATTGTCAATTTGAGGCATACAGAACTCAATTTTTGTCGCTTTTTTTCCAGCACAGCACGCCTGCGGTAGAAAGTCATAACTTGTTGTAGAGACATTTAAATCATGATTCGTTTGATGTTCCAGAAAGTAGACTCAGAGGGCTATGACATATCTGAAATTCAAAATCAAAACCTTTCTGAATTGACAGAAATTGATTTTTGAAGTTTTCTATCAAATCTGTCTTCCTTTTTTTATAGCTCTATGCAGTCCCACCGAAACGTCTCTATCTTGGTGTAGAAGATTCCGAATGACAAGAGACTTGTTTCTATAGAAACTAGATATCAAAGTATACAACATATCCAAAAATCAAGTAAAAACTCTTCATGGATTGGCGAGAATTAATTTTTGACGTTGGTCTTTAATTAGTCATTATTGTTTTGCAGATTTGTGGAGTCTCACTAAAACGTTTATATCTTGGGGTAGGAGAGCTCAAATGGAGAGAGACTTGATTCTATAGAAAATAGACTCTTAAGTCTTCATGAGAATACTTCTCTGCATCTTTAATGAAGAGCCGTATATTGATTTCCGTATTGATTGAGATTTTTTTTATCACCTACATGGAGAGACAACATAAAAACTCATAAGCCAATATGACCATATTCATCATGACGAGTGTGAGAGCATATGCCATAATTTTCATCATACCAATTATAAGATTTGTGCAGTTGGCACCGTGAGATACATCATTCATCATGATGAACGGGAGAGCATATGCCATAATTTTCACCATGCTGATTTGAAACTTCGTGCAATTGACACCGTGAGACACATCATTTTCCCTTTTTTTGCAGGTTTACAATAGACTGCAAAAAGTCTCAGTATCATACCAAAAAAGCTTAAGTGTAATCCGTAATTGGCGAGGAACCACTTCATGCATCATCATTTGTAGTTTCAACTTTGATGATGAACCACACTTTCTGCCTCTTCTTTTACAATTGCGGCTTTAGCGACGAACCACTTCTCATACAACTTCTTCTACAATTGCGGTTTTGAAGATAAGTCATACGTGGATCATCTTCTTTTAGAGTTGTGGCTTTGATGACGAACCAAACATGGAACATCCTCTTTTTTTCTTTCTTTTTTTTGCAGTTGCGGCTTTGACGACGAACCACAATTGATATCTCTTCTTTCGTAGCTTTAACTTTGATGACGAACCAAATTCGGTGCCTTTTATTTTGAAATTTTGGCTTTAGCGATGAACAATACTTAGTACATCTTCTTCTACAATTGTGGCATGGATCAGCTTCTTTTAGAGTCGTGGCTTTGATGAAGAACCACACATAAAGTATCTCTTTTTTTTTTGTAGTTGTGACTTCGACGACGAACCACATTTGACATTTCTTCTTTTGTAGTTTTAACTTTGATGACAAACTACACTTGGTGCCTCTTCTTTTGTAGTTTCACCTTTGATGACGAACTACCCTTGGTGTCTTTCTTTGGAGGATCATGTAGAGAATTTCTTCAAGTTGTACGCATAGTATGATACTTAAGATCATCAAAGATGACAAAAGAATCACATGCAACGCTGTCCCGATGGTGCAAAGCTGGCACATGAAAAGTTGGATGGATCCATGGAGAAACTTCAAGCAACTCTAGCAGATGTGGAGAAATACTTAAAAGTCTTGACTTCCAAAAGTCAAGAGAATGTCACCATTACGGAGGGTGAGATTTTATATAATTGACACAATTAATGTAATATCTAACCATGAAGTTGAGAGATTAGCCAAGCTATAAGAGGCGATCGAGAAAAGTCGCCAAGAAATCATAAGCTTCAAACTTTTTCCGTAGTTAGATTTCTTTTATTTGCTTAGAATTTTCTGATTCACTCATTAGGGTGTAGTGGTGTTTTTTTTTTAAGCAGTAAAATAGTGACTTATATTTCAATAAGGAACTCCTCATCTTGAACTTTGAATGTTGATGGTTTCTTTACACGAGCCCCCTTTCTTTATTGGAAAAAATACTTCACAATCTAGTGTTCATATGAGGATTGCAACAAAACATTACTTTCTCAGCTTTCTTCAGCTTTGCACACATGTGGAAGAAAATTCGTAACGTGGAGTAGGAGCATCGGAATAATGAAATTATTTTTTTGTTGTAAAGATAACTTAGAGATATTCGATCTATGTAAAATCACGTCCATGGAATTTACTGTTTAGTACAGATTTGTGTTCGAAGTTGGATCAAAATCTGTGTGCTTGAATCTTCAGCTTTCTTCAGCTTTGAGCAACTTCGGGAGAAAATCAATAACTCGATGTAGGAGCCTCGAAATGATGCGATTCTTGTTCCGTTGGAAGAATAACTCATAGATGTACAACATATGTAAGAAACACATCCAAAAGATCTCCAAATTAGCGCAAATATCCTTTCAAAGTCTTCTCAAATTCTGCTTCTCTGAACTCTTCAACTTTGAGCAACTTCGGGAGAAAATCAATAACGCGGCGTATAAGTCTCGAAATAATGTGATTCTTGTTCTGTTGGAATCATATATCATCGATGTACAACATATGTAAAAATCACAGCCAAAAGATTTCCATATTAGCACAGATATATTTTCAAACTTAGCTTGAATTCTGAAACTATGTGATTCTTATTTCATTTTAAGGAGCACATCTTTGGTGTAAAAATTCATTGTAAGAGCGGTGAAACTATGAGCTTCTTATTTCATTGTGACGAGCACATCTTTGGTGTGAAAATTCGTTATAAGAGTGGTGAAATTGTGAGCTTCTTATTTCATTGTGACGAGCGCATCAAGCAAAATACTATTTATAGAATTTACAACAAAATTCACTCCAAATTGATGACAATAAATTTTTCAAGTTGATGATACGCCCAGAATGTCATTTCCTTAACTTTTTGCGCTCTTGACAACAACAAAACATTGTCTTTTGAACTAGGAGTGTTCAGATCATGATTTTTTTGCGGCTATACCATTTCAACATAGAGCTTTGATCTGAAGGGTATTCCGATTTGATATTGTTTGTAAAGATGCCCCTAATTTTGAATAACTTACTGAAGCATCAGTGAATTATACCAAATTATTTATAGCGTAAGCAAAAACACATGTAGAATCACAAGTCGCTTCATCCAATGCCAATGAATTTATCAGTCTGACGCATATCATAAATTCAAATCAAAATTCCTTTTGAATTGATTAGATTAATACCCGAAGTTGACTCCAAATCTAGCATGTTTTATATGGAACTTTGAACTATCATAGTTGAAGATCCATGACTCAATGTAGGAGTTTCTGTTTATGAGTTTCTTCTTTTGTTGCGGATAGGGCTTCAAGAATCTTCTACTTTACTCGTTTGCGCCACATTTGAACTCATTTGCTAGCTACATGATCTTTTTAAAAGAGCTAGTGTGATGATCACGCAAGGCCACAAACCCCTCCCCCCCCCCCCTTTTTTTTTTTTTACTCATTTGACTGAACTCAGAGTGATTGCTCCAAGCGCCTACGTACCTCGGTGAAGAGGATCAAGTCATATCGTAGTTCAAGATGATGAGTTTGTTTTTTTTGGAGGGGGGGCGCGTACACAGTTTATACTCTTGCGGGCCAGGAATGACATGCAGTTTATGCTCATACCTTAAGAAGCGTAGCCAACTGTTGACACCCAAATTTGATCGACCTTTAACCATTTTTAGGAATGCGATTCAATTAAAGACGTATTTTAAAATTTTGTTTTAAGTTTTGAATTTTAGTCAATTTTGCATAAAAATTGTATATTTTAGTATGTTTACTTTATAAAATTATTGTAAATGTTATTAAAATATTTTAAAACTGTTAATAAATTTTGAAATAATTGTTTATTGAAATGTTTTAAAATTTATGTGGTTTTAGTAATATAAAATTTTATAATGTTTGTAGCATTTTAATTGGATAGCAAATTGCTTAATTTCCTCAAAATTATTTAAATTCTAGCCTATTATATTCTAATTTCTTTCTATTCTAGCCTATCCAATTATAATTTTATTTCAATTATTGTAACCATTTTCAATTCAATTCTAGCCAATTTTATTGCAATTTTGGCCATTCCATTCCAATCCAACTCGATTTTAAGACTTCATCTTTTAGTCTCATCCTTCTGTTTAAATATAAATTCTAGATCGAATCCTAACCATTCATCTCTTACAATATCAACGGTCCTGATTTAAATTTCTAAACCTTCCTTTAAACCTAGAAAGACCAAAACCTCTCTTGTTCATTCTTCTTCCTCCCCTCTCCTTGGCAGCCTCCATTCTCTCCCCTCATCCTCTCCTCTCTTCAACCGCCCCCTCTTCTTCTCCCCTTCCCCTTCCCCTTTCCCTGCGTCCTCTCCATTTTTCCGGCGAGAAGCAGCAGCTCTGGCGCCACCCTCTTCTCTCTCCTCTTCTTCGTCAATCTCTCCTCTCTTCCTTTCTTCTCCGCCTTCTTTTCTCCATCGCTGGCAGCACTCAGGCGAGATGCGAGGCAGCAGAGAAGAAGCAACAAGATCAGCGCATGGCGATGGCCACCAGCAACAGCTCCAGTCAGGCAAACTTCGGCCAGCAGGCTCCACCGGCGACCAGGCAGCGTCACCTTTTCCGTCTCCTCGTTTCTTCTTCCCCTTCTTCTTCTCTTTTTTTCTCTCCTTCTTTTTGCAGAGACAGCAGCACCAGGCGACTCCACCGGCGAGCAGAAAAAACTCCAGCAACCACCAATCGAGGTTTCCAGGCGACCAAAAGCTCATCAGCGAGGCCAGAGCCAGCAACACCTACGACGAGCAACCAACAACAACATCGATCTCCGGTTAAGTTAAAGTTTGGACGAATCTATCCAGATCCGTCCAGGTACATTTCTTTTAAAATTATCATATTGTCATTTAGCTATTCTATTCATCTTTTCTTAGTTGTAATATGATTTTGATTTACTGATGTATGTTTACTTTGTATGAAATTTAATAATCATTGCGAATCTCAGTCCAAAATTAATATTAAAATCTTGTGTTTGCCTATCGATTTGTTTGTTATCGGTTCGTTATTTGTTAATATTGATGGAATTCACTGGGTAGTTTGTTCCTCTCCCTTAATCGATTCTTCTTCAAGTCTATTTCAAATTAGAAATAAACTTGTGTAAATCAATTAGAGCATAAATGGATTACTAATTGATATGCTGATTATTGGAATTGGTACTATGACTTAATTTTAGGCTATTTTAACTAATTGAAATCATTAACTCTAGAATTTGTTGTGATTGATTTGTTGATGAATATTTTAGGCTGTGAATATTTTGTTTTGGGTTGTAATTTTATTCCTATTTGAAATAATTGTTTGTTTGCTTAAATTTATCAATCTATGTGTAACATTTCGTATTCTAGATGAACTAAGGTTAAGCTAAGAAAAACAAGAAGAATCAAATTTGAAAATAAGTAAGGAAATCTGGAAAATTTACAAATTTCAAAAGTGTGTTTTGGTCAATTTCAAACGACATTAGTATGACATTAGTATAGAGATAGATAAAAGTATGGAATTAGTACAACCACATGTACTAAGTATGACATTATGCATAAAAATCATGAAAACGGACATTTATAGGAAATATGCATCTTTTGTTTTAAATATCATAATATAATCATAAGAACAACATTTAACACCTTAGAAACACATAAGAAATCACTTAACTAATTTATCACATTTTTAAGAACAACATTACAGTGAACTACTTCACTGTACAGTGAAGTTATCCTAATTCATATAGGACACTTCCTAGTATGTAATCTTCTCACTAAAAACTATTCTAAGACTCATTTAAGTAATACAAAGAGAGACCGCCCATACAACCTCTCTAGGCATGCCTAAATGATCCTCAAGACTACTTATAATGAGACATACACACTTACAAGACACCAAAACACATAACATGTATAATATGACATTCTCCTTACCAAGACTATCAAAAGACTTACTTAAGTACTCCTAGAAGAGAATGCACATACACTCTCTTCAAGGTTACCTAAATAATCCTTAAGACTTCCTAAGTTTAGATCATGCCTAAAGTATCCACCAACTTCCCTAACTAGAGTCATTCTCAAGACTTCCCTAGATAAGACGTGAAGAGATCATCCCATATGTCCCCTTCATACTGTAACTAAGGAATCCTTAAGTCATTCTAGATTAGGTATTCATTCATTTACATGCTTTCTAGCATAAGACATTATTTCATTAGTTTATTAAGATACATTCATCACATAAAGGACATTTAAGTAATGGTCTTGGAGAAGACCTAGGGACTCTCACTAACATCTTTCAAAGCCTATTGTGCAATGTCTAGCGTCCCATACCACCACCTAAACTTCATAGAACTTCTCCAATACTAGTAGGTATCTCATATGATGAGAATAGGAAATAACTGACATAGGCCATGGTAGCAAAGCATGGGATCTGGAGTTGTAAACTACTCCGATGGAGGGTGTTCTACTTGCCAATAGTAGAACTTGGACACATCCCATGTAGGCACATGGTTAAGGAATATGAAGGGCTTACTTTGTATTCTAGCCTCATCCTTTAACTAGAACTACTTCCCTTACCATACTCACTCGGTGCTAGCCTTTGTTCTCATGGAGTAATTCATACTAAAGGTTCATACAAAGGGGTTCCATATCAAGTTCATAACCCAATTACATTTACCCTGCCAAAGACGTCCCCTAGGGATGACTTACAGTGGCAACAAGAATCTCATAATGACTTTCCTAAGGATTGATATGATGTCGTTCCAGCCAACCAACCTTAAGTCCATCATTCATTACAAGAAGGATACCATTACAACTTTCTACTTAAAGTTTCATAACCTTACCACTAGGTTCAAGGTTTCACATAACGAAACCTCTTAACATCATTCAAGGTCTCATGTCATTCATACATACAAGACTAAGAGGCTTTAGAATCTTAAGTCAAGAGATCTCATATTCACATTCACACATGCATCAAGTAAGTGACACAAGTCTACCACACAAGACACACTAAGACTTCACTTTATCACATATTGCATATCATATTCAAGAACCACATAGGCACAAAATTCATCACCTTTTCTTTCAAAATGGTCAAGACTCTCTAGTTTATGGTCGTTTCTCTATGGTACCAGTTGTTGCTTCATTGAATTTGCTTCACTAATAATGTTGGACTTATTGGATCCTTATCAATTTATGCGAGGAGTGGTCATTGGGGATCCCTAGAAAGCCCGTCACCCTATTGATACGCTCAAACTTACTTCTCAAATAAGAAGTAAAGCGGTCGTATCAAGTAAAGAACCCAACTAATGAGGTTGGGATCGATCCCACAAGGAAAATAGTTCAGACTTAACTTTATTTTATTATTACTATTATTTAGCCAACTGTTTTCCAATAAACCAAAAGACAAAAAAGGGGGGTTTTATTTCTAAATTAATGAAAATAATTAACTAAATAAGAATGAACAACTAACAATTTTAACTTTCAGAGTTTTAATCAAATTGTAAAATTAACTAGGGCTTTAGTGTTCCCCAAAGGTTCCTAACTTGGTAAATCTAACTATAACATCTCTATCCTGATATCTTGCATGTAAAGTGATAAGTTATGTATCTCTAAATCCTTGGTCCGGCATCTAGAGAATTTCACTCCGCACCTTGGTCCGGCTACGTGTGTTGCTATACTAACCCTTATCTTTACCTCATATTAAACATCGTATTCGGTATTTGACTAAGCTATTAACTCGTACCAACCAATACTAGTCTATTAGATAGTCTACACTAAATCTATGTTGATAATTCTTTTCCTATTATCTACCTCCTTGGTCCGGCAAGTAGCATTAAGGCGAGTTCTAACGTTGGCCACCGTTAAAAAGAATTCTAAACGAAAGAATTATCAATACATGCAAGACACCACTCTAGAAATTGTTATTGAAGTTAGATTTCTACCTTGTTATTCACCCATGGTTCCCACAACCCTAGCTATGAGGTTTAGTTACCCATGTTCGTAATTACACAATTCATATCGTTAATGGAAAAGTTCATGCACTTACTTTTATGAAAACGAATAATTTCCCAGAATTCAACTTGATTAATCACCGAAATCCACAACAATCAATTTCCGGAAAATATCTTAATTTCCAAAATCAAGAGTTTACTAATATAATCGAAGAACTATAAACTAAAAATTATCCAGAAAGTCTCACCTCAAAAACGAGGTTTTTCCAACTATTTATAAGAAAAAATAAAAACCTAATCAAATAAGGATTCTATTTACTAAAAATCTGTCCAAACGCGTCTGGGTCGACGGACCACGTGACGGACCGTCATGGACACGACGGACCGTCATAGCCTCCGTCGTCCCATACTTCACATCTTCTCACGTTGCTTTCTTCATTCCCCCCACGGACAGGTATGACGGACCGTCGCGAGCATGACGTCCCGTCGAGGGTCTTCGTTCCAATACACTTGAACTTTGGAATTTTGGGTACTGGGATTACTCTCTGATAATTACGACGAACATGCAGGACGGACCGTCGTATCTGTGACGGTCCGTCACGAACTTCCGTAATCCCACACTTGGTCAGACTTCCCCAAATTTCCTTCAGCAACTTCTTCCTTCACTACGATGCCACCTACGGACCGTCACAGCCGCGACGGACCGTCATAGGCTCCGTAGGTGGTCTCTTCTGCAATTCTTTCTCAAAAACTCCCGCGTTCTTCCTTAGACAGATTTTCTGCAAACAAAGATAAACTTATATCAAAATCAACACAAAAAGGCTCTCGACACACACTAAACTTAAGGAAAAAGTATTAGAAATACCGTGAAACCACGGTACATCAACACCCTCAACTTAAATTCGTTGTTTGTCCTCAAGCGACGCACTATGACTCACTACAAATTCTTTGTACAAAAGTATCCATATTTTAATTTCCGCAATCATTTGGCTATCAACCTCGATTATTCTCATTATGTTCATGCATGGTCTCACTATTAGGCATTGATTTGTGTAGAATCAAACCATAACCCAGATTTACTACGCAATGATGCCTATCCTCTTCAATTTCTCACCGAGATGCTAATATTTCTGGTATTACAACTCCTGTCCTTACTTCAAATAACATCCTCATTTTTCACACAATGATTTTAGTTTGAGTATAAGGATCACGTTTCGACACTCACTCTCAGAACAAATTCACCACTCATTTATACATATTGCCATAGGCTTGCCCTTATTTTCACTACTTCAAATTCCTCATACGCACTTAGGATCACAATAGGACTTTTTTAGATTGTAACATAGGCTCAGGGTCAGGTAGGGTGTATTTAGATATACTTTAGTGACTTGTTGCCCTCCTTGACATATCATTCTTATTTCGCCCTATTACTCAATTTTCTTTTCACTTTGCTGTTTTCCCTTTCTTATCCTTATGTGTAAGTGACTTTTCTCTTTTCTTGTGTTTATTTTGCTTTTGGTTATTATTATTATTATTTTTTTTTTTTATTTTTTTTTTTAGTCACTTCTGTTTTATTCTTTCAACCCCACTTTCCGTGGTTTTCCTTATAGCAGCCACCCTCAACTCATGATTTTGCCATGAGTCAAGGTTCACAATACCCATGGTTGGGTCAGGGCCAAAACAAGGTTGCTTTCTGCATTAGCCACCCTCAACTTATGCTTTTGGCATAAGCTGAGGTGCACATGTCCAAGGAGGGACCAGGGCCAACACATTGCTCCCAGAGAAGATCATTTGGGGTAAAAAAAAAATCTAGTTTAGGCTCAATTCATTTGGATCAAAAAGGGATTAACTTCATTTGGTTTTCTGTTATTTTTAGGCTCAAGATTGACTATTTCGAACAAGGGCCTATGATCCTTTCCTAAGTGATTGTTTTGACTCACTTTCAGTAGGACTAACCAGGCAAGTTCTAGCTCAGTATTAATGGTGGTCATTCGACTTTACCTCACACTCACATGACATTCCTTGCATTCCCAGAGTATTAGACACCTAGTTCAAATCTTAGATTCAGGATCATGCAGAAGTGTATCCTTGTTTCATGTTTCAAACCACACAATTATCACTTACTATGCCTAGTCATGCAAATGATTATCGAGATATCATATTTATATTAGCCATCATGCTTCAGATTTATACTGTGTACATAAGATATGACATGCCGGTTCAACAGTAAAAGTAATCAGTCTTTTGGGGAAAAAGAACACAGGCAAGAAAACCCCAAAAGAGGATCGTGAACTTGGGCTACTCAGAATTCACCCAAGTGTTCACTTTCCATTTACCCCACCCCCTACAAAAAATATGCAATTGTCCCCAATGCATAGAAAAGTTAAACTACGTAAAAGGGTAAGTGAAGCAAACCTGAGGCGCTAAGCGCCGGTGATCAGCAAGCTGGTGGGTCCGGTTCCCCGGAACCTGCTCCCTGCGTAGTCTGGACATCCTCAGTAATGTCCGCAACATCCACAGCACCATCAGTAGCGCCTCCCACAGAATCTACAATTTTGGAGCTAGACGCCCCGGCAGCTACTTCTACAGCCCTCAATCTACGGGCCTCCTCATCGGCAATCGAGGCTCTCCTCGCAGATTCCATCTCACGGCGCTCCTTCTTCCTTGCCCTAGCCTCATCCTCCTCTCGACCCCTGCGTCTCTTGACATGCTCTTGTGAGGGAGGTGGTGGAACATCAGAAGTGGTAAACAGGGCGGCCATCACGGTGTCATCGGCAGGCTCCGCAGAAGGGGCCTCAGACTCAGGCACCCTCGCCTCTAAAATCATATCAAGATCCGCCCGCAGACTCTCAACCGCAGCCTGTAGAGTCGACATGTCCACCGGAGGGGCTGGTCGGGCTAGTACTCGTAATTCAAATGCGTCTAAGCGCTGGTGTACCCCGGCGATCTGCCTCTCTGTATGCTATATCATCTTGCGCTCCATGCGCTCCTCTGCCTCAGCAATAGTCTTCTGCATCCACGGCTGAATGTGATGCAGAAGAGTAGCCATCTGTGCCTCAAGTTTCTGAACCCGAGCTAGTGGGACCAGAGTGGCAGAAGGAGCCCAGCGAGAGGAGCTCGGGGCAGTGCTACTACCCGGGATAGACTCGACCGGAGTAGTGTCAGTGTGTGCAGAAGCAGCACGGGAAGCATCATGAGCATGCTCTACGGTGTCGGCCAGGTTCTCACCAAATGGGGCCACCTCTGGATGGGGCCCTCTGCGTGGGGACAACTCATTGGCCTCATCCCTGATGAGGCCGATGTCAACATTTCCTGGCGGGGTCTTGAGCTGGTCAATGTGCCAAATGGGCACACCTGCTGATCTGCACAAAGAGAAAATCATGCAAGGGAAAGGGTAAGTTGTGGTGACCTTGAAGGCCCTCTCGTGCATGACCGCTTGGAGAAGCCAAGCGAAATTGACCTCGAACCCTGCCATCATAGCAGCCATCAGCACTGCACGATCCCAGGTGACTATGTTATCCGCAGCAGTGGGGGAGAGACAATGGCGGACGATCAACCAGAGAAACTTGGCCGTAAAGGTCAAGTTGGCCTTCCTGATGGCCCCCTTCGGCTCCATCACCCAATCCGCAGCCTCTCCATCAATAGATAGGTGCAGTGCCATCCACCTCTTGGTGGTCTCTCTCAGTGAAGGCTCACGTAAGAACCGGCCCTCTTTAACAATTTGCCACCGGTAATCAAACTCGGCGGTGAGAGGTGTGCTGGTGGAGTCAGAATCCGTGTCGTACAGATATCGACGGATGGCTGGTAGGGAGATGTCAACCTGGATGCCTCGTACTCGGACGTGCTCAAGTGGGGCCTGTTTGGCGGGGGCAGACCGCCTATCGATCTGCGAGCGAAGAGTAGCCACATAAGAGGCATAGAACTCACGGACTAGCTCCTCACTGTAGCGACCCAAAGAACGAGCCGTCCACTCTAGCCGGTGTCTGGTGAAGAGGGTGTGAATATCTGGCATGGTGGGGAGACTTACCGTGAGGACCCGCCTCTCCAGTGTAAGAGTCCGTGTCATGACGCCTTTGTCATTGAGAACCTTGGCGTCTAAGTATACCTTGTATTGCCCGTCAACACACCACCGGTTGGGCTGATCGGCAACCGGGGCAAGGACTCCTGTTGGTGAGCCAGGGGTGGAGTCGGTGCTGTCAGCCTCATCATCTGAAGTAGACTGTGTAGCTGTGGCAGGAGCAGAGGCGTCTGCAGACCCAGAGGCTTCCTCTGACCACGAAACTCTTAAGGAGCCAGATGCTCCTTCGTCTTGGGCAGCTGACCCAGAAGGAGTGCCGGTCAGTGTGCGCTCCTCATCAGACTGGGAGGCAGTGACTACGCCGGGCGCCACCTTCTTGGGCGTGACTCGCGGTACACGTGGAGCTCGTGCTGGAGTAGCAGTAGGGGGCACGTATTCTGGATCATGCTCATCATCAGAGCCTATCACCAATCGGGCAGACGGGGCGACAGATTTTGAACGCCCACGTGCGTAAACGCGATCTTGTTTAGGTGCCATGATAGGTAGTACCTGTAACGAATCATCATTAGTACTTGAAGGATGAAGCATGACACAAAAGAAATAAACATTTGAGACAATAATACTCAGACACTCAAACCAGTGATAACAGCTCTGAAGTAGCAGTAGGTCACGACGGACCTGGTGACGGACCGTAGTGCGTATGACGGACCGTCATGCAGTCCGTCAT